>JBAMJV010008083.1:0-44655 GCA_037951105.1 Echinarachnius parma
GCATTCATATACTTGAAATGGTGCAATTTGGTGCACGTCACACAAACAGCCAGAGCAATAACAGCCTACACAGGAACTACGTGACCGGTACAGAAAAATCACCCCATGCAGTCGTACCATACGCAAGTTACACAACAAACTGAGATAATTGTTTCGCGCGAACGCGCAGGCAAAAACGTTAATGGATGTATAACTTAGTTTTTAAATGTTAGAATTAACAAGTATTGGCTGATCAATTTAATGTTTTCTTCTTTTCTTTCTTTCTTTCTTTCTTTTTCTTTTTTTTTTTTCTTTTTTTTTTGAGGGGTGGGGGCTTTTTGGGGGGGGCAAAAAGCGTTTTTTCCCCCCCACTTTTTGATTGGGGGGCGGCCGGCCGCCCCCTGCCCCCCCCCCCCCCCCCCACTTTCGCGCGCCTATGCACACACATGCTACCGTCCTTTAAAACAAACACATTCTGGTCACATCGAATTAGAGTTTCGTGTAGACGTGATTCATTTTAGAACTGCACTTCTATTTATTCACAAAACAATACAGTATGTGAGCACTTATCATTGTTAAATAAATTGCAACATATACTTCTATGCTCACAAAACTATTACATTTATATGCATGTATCACTACGTAACATAATACAGTCAAACCTGTCTTATAGAACACAGGGGCGTCGATCCTGGGGGTGCAGGGGCGGTTCGCCCCAATGAAAAATATTGGGGGGGGCGAACATATCATTTCGCCCCCCCCCCCCCCCCCCCCACTAATACCGAAAATGAGGAAGAAAAAATCGAGTGATATAATGCGAAAGAGGGGAAAGACACATTTATCAATAATTAATCTTCAAAATACGCGTTTTTAGTCTAAAAAGGACTGTAAATCTTTTTTTGCCGCGCACTTCGCGCGCATACAGTTTCTCATTATTGCAAGTTCATTTGGGTTGCGGGAACTCACCTTTCGAAATGTGTTGGCAGTGTAATTTCTCAAACGCACACCTCAAGACAGATTTTATTAAACCCTCATCTATAGATAGCACACCGTCACAGAAAATAAAATAATCTAAATATATCTTTCAGTCAATTCACGCCGACTCATATGCGCGCTGAAGCAATTCAAATTGGAATATCCTGTCCCCCCCCCCCCCCCCACCCCACCACCCTCCCACATTGAAAGTGGAGGAGATTGTCCCCTCCCTTTGTCATTAGTATGTTTGGTTCCATATATTCATACTTCATAGACTGAGAATTTCTGTCTACGGTGTGCACCAAATCGCACAATTTCACGCTCAAAAATTACAAAAGCTCCTACTGTGAGAGGCACCCCCTCACCATCACCCTCCCCCGCCCTTGCGTTTTTCATGGGACGCAAATGCCCTAGACTATATCGATGGCTCTATAGTGATACAGGATCACGGTGATCCATCTCATGCAAGCCTCAATCTTTTTTCCGCCTATGCCCTTTAAAAATACGTTACGAGTAGGTTCACTATTTTATCAATTTTTAACACCCCATGATAGGAGTTGCACATGTCTGAAATCTAAAAGCTTCGCGGCTCCGCCCCCTGGACCCCCATTATTGTCCCCAAATGTGGGTGCCCCCTAAAGTCAGGGTCTTGCAGCCATCAAGACACTTTCAATGAGCGCATAATAAAACTTCCGGGCATGCAATGTGGGCTTTTAGCTCTCTCTTTTTTCAAATTTCGCCCCCCCCCCCCCCAATCCGCAAAAACGGATCGACCCGCTGATCTGACACTGTCTATAGCAGCCAACCTGTCCTATTTACCACCAAAAGTGATACCTGAGAAAAAAAGTATTCTGAAAACCTTTCTATAGTGGTCACCTTACTTCAGTTACCATTTGTTTATTGTATGTCACTCGTAAGGTCGGTATTATATACAGGTCTGACTGTTTATACACTACTTCTTTATTCACAAAACATTTAACATGTATATCACGTAACCATAAATTAATATACACTTATAAATTCACCTTAAAGGGATAGTACAGTTTGGGTTTAAATTTTTAGTTACTAAAACGTGTAGTTATCATTATAATGATCGATGAATGATGAATGGTAGTAAAACATATAAACGGTTAAGTTACAGGGCTGTTTTCATTTTTTTATATATACTTATGCATATTTCAGCTGATTCTGAACCGATTTTTGATCAAAGAAAGTTGCTTCTGCCCTCAAATTGTGAGCTCTTTCATAAGCTTACAGTTAGTTTTTCATTACCTCAGACAAACAAAATATTCTTCAATACGCCCCCTAAAACCCAAACTGACATATCCTTTAACATTTATTACAAAATGTCTTAACTCTAACACAAATACACCCAACACAGACCACGTCTAATTTAACTGAATGCAATATATACAGCCTGCAAAAATAAAATAAAAATTAACATGACATCCATGGGATTCAATACCGTACACTGTTATATGTAGTTTAAGCTGATCATGAAAATTACAGACTCCCAACAATTGGTTTGCTCTCATCTTTCGACCGTTTTAAAATACTTGCTGCAGTCTAATGATGATTAATACAAATAATAATATATATTTAAACATTTATTTATAAAGCGCAAGTTTCAAAAGAGCTTAACTTTGTAAATTATTTGCTACAACGCGAATGAGAATTAATAAAAACTATAATAATAAGAAGAATTAATTTATAAAGCGCAAGTTTCAAAACAGTTAGACAGTTGGAAATGATTTGCTACAGTCGAATATGAACTAATGACAATACAATACTAACAATACATATGTCATATATTTACAAAAACGCAGGTTTCAAATGAGTTATCAGCCCCAGTCACCACACTGTTACTTAGTTCTCTCAATACATCGCAATGTTTTCCCACAGTTGTTGCGCGAAAAATTGCCATTGTGTAAGCATCACTTGTGTAGCTACTGGGGGGTGGGCGGGGGGGTAGGGGACGGATGGACTGTGCCCCCCAAAAAAAAATTTAATTAATTTAAAAAAAAAATTTAAAAATAAATAAAATTAAATAAAAAACAAAATTAAAATAAATAATATAATAAATAATAATAATAATAAATTAATTAATTGATTAATTAATTAATTAATTAATTAATTATTAATTAATTAATTAAATTAATTAATTAATATAATAATAATAAATAATAATTGACCAAAACAATCGGGAACATAGGATTACAAATCTGTGAAAAAATAATGAAAAACATAAGAGGTCCCCCCCCCCCCCCACCCAAATAATAATATATATATATAATAATATAAAATAAATAAATAAAGTAAATAAATAAATGAATAAATAAATAAATAAATAAATAAAAACATGATAAGAAAAATAATAATAATGATAATAATAATATAATAATACATAATAATAATACAAATAATAATAACAATAACAATTCAATGATAAAATAAAATAAATAAAATAAAATACTTTGATTTCACATCACCTAATCACGATAGGTGGGGGTATTTTCATACCCGTAAATATACATTTCCGTGCCTTATGTCATTGACAACAGCCATATTATGGTGTGGCGGCCTGCTGTGCCCGTATATTTCACGAATAGTCCCACTATTATCCTTCATCCAGTCTGATAAGGACGTGGTATTAAACTGTAAGTGATTGTGTGTTTTATATGACATTACAAAATCCGCTGGCTGCAGGTAAATTACATAATCGTTGTTATAAAGAATATTTGTTTGTAACATGCTTGGCGCAAACAACAAACATGCAAACTATATTGTACAGTGTGCGTGTATAAATATAATACAATTTTCACTATTATGATTAGGAATATGATAGAATACATGTTGTTCCAACCCTTGTAATGTTTGCAAATGTTATAAAGTTATCAGATCTCTTTAATTATTCATTCATCGTCAATGAATACAACTAGGGAATAAAGTCCTATTCTATGTCCTCATTGTACGATTAATTTTCACATTATCTATTGTGTGCATTTAAAAACAAATACATATATAAACATATCTAGTGAGTGCAGTGTCTACACTGGTAGTTAAAGGGTTACACGGAAAGTAAAGATCATATATTTTCTTACTTAAAATTAAATATGTTAATAATCAATGAAATTGGATTTTATGTTTTTGTTTTGTTTTATCGCATAGCGATATACTTTTTTGTCTTATTGATTTATTCATGTATCTATCTTTTGTATTCATGTATATTTTCTATGCATGTATCTTAAGATGATTTATAATTTGTTTTTTGTATACATCTATCCATTGACTGATTTATTAATGTATGTATGATTAACTCTATAGGTATTTATTTGTTTTTATTTATGTTTTCTCTCTCAGGGAGGATTTCCTTTCAGCATGGATGATTATTAAAGGGCGGAAATAAAAATGTATAGATAAATACATAAAGTTAGTATATTTATATTGTATATAGAAACTTAATTGTGTTTTTATTATTTGAAATACATTGAACGTATTCTAAATTTTTTGTCCAAAAATTCTTAAAAAGTAAATCTTGAATCTGCTGGTCATAAGCGTATTTGAACATATTGGTTATATTTATTATGTCCTATCATATTAATAATGTATTATTGTATTATTTGTTATTGTATGATGTTATATCAGGACCCTGACCGAAAACAGCAGCCTTGCTGATCAGGCTATCCTGTATAAATATATTTGAATAAATAAATAAATAAATACGCAGTGATTGATAAGCAGCACAACAATAACAATACAGTTATAGTAATATAGGTTTTTATATACAGCGCATTATATACAGGGTTTTCGGATCGCTTTAGCATTATCATAATCCTAATTCATCAGGTACCATTTTAAACCTGCACAACTATTATACACCATCCCACTCCCTTGTGAGCATACTAACCTCGTAGAGCTGCACTCACTCTAGAAAGGACGATACAGACTAATTAAGACCCGACCAAGTACCAATGGTTTATCCATTTATGATTGAAGAGTTCATTATGCAATAACCGATAAATCCATTTTCGACCATTTTTGACATAAAGCATTTGTCAAATAATAAAAAATGTTATCTTTTAAATGATAGCCTTAATGATTTTGTATCAAGTCGTTTTTTTTTAGGTTTTATTATAAACTATCGGTTGCTCCAGCAGCTTTAAATCGCAACTCGCATTCTAGAATATGAAAAACAAATGCTCCTTTTAACCAGTGTTTGCATATTAAACTCTTCAATAAATAATAATATGATATAGAATGATAGATAATAATAATAATAATAAATAATAATAATAATAATAATAATAATAATATGAACATTTATATAGCGCTGCTACTCATAATTATATATACTCTACTGTGCTTAGATAGATAACAAACTAGCCGTACCCACCATACCATGAACCTCCCAATTCAGGCGCCGCTACTGTGTCGTCAACAGGTGCTTTGGTATCATGCGATGGAGGTTGGACTGGGACTAGCTGTCTGTCGGCGCGCAGCGGTCTGGCGCGCAGTGGTGGTGCGTGTTGGGTAGTAGTAGTCGCAACATCTTTGGTAGTAGTCGCAACATCTTTGGTCGTAGGAGATCTAGGTGAGGTTGGCGCAGTCGTCCCTGCTGGTTGGTAGTTGCCTTTCGGCTTTCCATTATACACCTGTCCGTTTGGCTGCTGCTGAGCTATTGGCGTTGTCGCTGACTCCGTTGTTGTTGGCGAAACCGCCGTAGCTGGTTGAGTTATGCCACCGCCGTAGCCGTCGGTCGATTGTACCTTCGGTTGCTGCGCCATTGGCGTTGTAGCTGACTCCGTTGTTCCATAAGTGATCGTTGATCCGGTCGAATTTCTGGAAGGTTGGCGCGTAGTGCGTGTCATTCCGTCTGCGTTGGTCATGTATGGTGAGGTTACTTTCACTACGCCCTTGGAGTAAGACGCTACAACTGATGCGGAAAAGGAATCTTTGGTCGAAGAAGCTGTGGACATGTCAGACTTTGGTGTGACATCCCCATTCATGGTAGAGTCAGACGCTACAACTGAAGAATAATCTTTGGTCGGAGGAGCTGTGGACATGTCAGACGTTGGTGTTGATTGCTTCTGGTTGCTTTTGGTGGGTGCCATTCCCACTGTGTTTGTCAGAGAGGGTGATGTTGCTGACACTTCGTCTCTGACCCCATTCCTGGTAGGGTCAGACGCTACAGCTGAAGAATAATCTTTGGTCGGATCACCATACAGATGAGGAGAGGTGGACATGTCAGACTTTGGTGTCGGTTGCTTCTGGCTGCTTTTGGTGGGTGCCATTCCTTCTGTGTTGATCAGAGAGGGCGAGGTTGCCAGCACTTCGCTTGTGGCATCCGCTGGAGCTGTTTCATCCATGGTGGCGTCATATAAAGGAGACACTACTGCAGCCGCGGACATATCAGACGTTGGTGTTGTTTTCTTCTGTATGTTCTGGTTGCCGCTCTTGGTTGCTCTGGTTGTCGCCGCTTTCGTCATATCCGCAGTTGGTCCCGTCGCTCTACCAGTTGCCGCTGATCTATAACTACTAGCTGGTGTAGTGGCGGGTCCCGTGCTCGAGCGAGACGTGGTCAAGATTTTCGTTGTCGCTCTATCTGTTTTCTTTTTGTAAGCAGTTGTCTTTGATCCAGAGCTACTGGTTGTAGGATGTCGGGTTGGGATGGTGAGTCTTTCGGAGTCCGTTGTCGCGCTATAATCCGGCTGTTGCTTGGCTGTAATTGTCAGTGCACTTGTCGTTGGTCCAGAACTAATTTGTGCGGGGCGTAGAGCTATCTCTTCGAATTCCGTTGTCGGGCGAGGTGTCTGTGTTTTCGTTGTCTTTTCCTTAGCAACCATTGTCAAAGCGCGCGTAGTTGGTACGGAACTACTAGCTGTGGGATGTCGAGTTCCCCTGGTTTTTCTTTCGATTTCCGTTGTTGCGCGGGATGGTTTCTGCGTTTTCGTTGGCTCTTCCTTAACTACCGTTGTCATTGCAGTTACCGCTGGTCCGGAACTAGTAGTTGTTGGAGAACGAGCCGCAGAAGTCATGCTTCGGGACTCCTTGGTTGAATCGGATGATGCAGTAACTTCCGTTTTCGATGTCATGGTCGAATCCATCATGCCAGCATCTACCGTGATGCCAGCCGTTTTCGCCTCTGCAGTCGGCTTTTGCTGTCCGCTTTTTTGCGACATGTCTGAAACAAAATAAGATAAATAATTTTAATCCGTTGATTTTAAAGTTCAATAGCCACTGTGACAGAAAGGATAGGGTCAACATTTTAAGAAGAAAAAAACACCTGTAATAAAGATTGCCTAAATTAAGTGAGCGGATTAAACCAAATTACAATTGAAAGGTATAATAGAAAATGTTCTATAATATTCTAGAAGTACATGTTTAATTAAAATGAATCATGAAAATTATATGAATTTGAAATGTTAAAGATACTAAGGAAATCATTCAAGTTAATGAAAACATTGTGTTGCTGTTATGCTGTATGATTAGCCTACCTGGCAAAGCGCAGACTAAGACGCCGTCGTGACGGTTTGTGATGCTGCGGGATACCATGCCTAGCGGGCTGTTCTCATCAAGGGCCCGGGGCACCAGGGTGACTCGTTTGCCAGATGGGAGGGTGATGGTTGGGCAACGCAGCCGCGGCTTCTCTTCCGAGCATTGTTCACCTATATAGACCAAACAAAAAAGGGAAGACATATTACTTCCCACTAGACTAGATTATGGGAATCATTGTCTATAGGGGTTTTATTCCGTAGAAAAACTTGAAATAAAATAATTATGAGTGTACGAAGCGAGGGCTCATGTAATTTTCGGACGACATCATTACATTTTCAGCTATACAATTTGTATCCATTTTCGAGCAAAATCGCATATTAGAAGGCTGATAGACTCAGAAAAAAATGTTTTTCCCCTGGCAAATTACTTCATACACGACAATGGAAAAAATATGAATACAATGATTGAGTGACTGATTGGTTGATTGATTGATTGATTGATTGATTGATTGATTGATTGATTGATTGATTGATTGATTGATTGATTGATTGATTGATTGATTGATCGATTGATTAATTGAATTATTTATCGATTGATTGATTAATTGATTTATTGATTGATTGATTGATTGATTGATTGATCGACTGAGTGAGTGAGTATAATGAGCGTGTCAGTGACTTACTGACTGAATGATTGATTGAATGGGTGATTGAATTATTGAATTCAACTTCATAAAAGCTCAAATTGAGACAGTCGAATGACTTTTATTTGTGCAGAGTTAAAATGAAAATGTATTGAACATTTTCAAATTAACGATAAATATATACATATTTAAAGTTCAGGTTAATATAGGATTTCTCGGTCAATTTCGTTAGTTGGCCACACGAATTCATTTTGTGTGCATTCAATTTCGCCGATTTTGTCACCGCAGCTGTATTTTTGGTTCAAATTCGTTTTTTAGCATTTTAATTCATATAACGATCATTCGAAAACAGTTTGTTTGCATTCGATTTAAAACGGGTTTCTATGTCGTAAAATTTTCATTCAATTTAAAGGGACTTAGTAACATTGTCCAAATCCTCAAAATAAAATTTTAATTCTAGCGGTTCCCTTATACCTTGTATTCGTATTAACAATAAAATCATGGGACAGGTTTCGGTTTTTCAAATTTCCCTTTCGTTACAAACATATGTATGATTGAAGTATTCAGATAAGAAAAACTCCGGGCGAGTTTTTCTTCCGTGTGCAAAGTGAGTGCAGTGAGTTACTGAATATCACTTTGCATTTTCGCTCATTACTTGGCCATACAATGTCCATTTGACTTGAAATGTTCACACAATACCCTGTGGACATATGAGATAACAACAATATACATTGCATCAACCATTCATCACTTTTGTCAACAAAGTTACTAGATCCCTTTAAAGCGGGAAAATTCGTGATTACATAACCACGCCTCCCATTAATTCCGTTGGCGAAATTGAATGCTAATAGCGTGCTTTTTAAATTGAATGCTATAAGTGCTACATCACTTCAGCGAAGAGGTAAATAGAATGAAGGAAATACAATTTTGAACGACAGTTTTATAATTCGCGAATTTGAATGAAACGCTTATCAATACGAATGAAAAGTTTACGAAAGAATTGGCCGAGAAAATCTCATACATATATATAATATACAAATAATATATCTATTTTTAATATAGGTTTTCCCGGTCAAATTCGTAAAAACAGCAGCCAAACTGACGATTCGATCATTCAAGTTAGCACGAAATTGACTGATGATTGGGATCATCATTTGATTTACTAATATGATCATTCAATTTAACTTTTAAAGCACGCGATCGTAAATTCCTGTCAAAATAAAATTAAAAAGGAGCATCTAATTTAAATCGTCGCTCAAAGAGCATCCAATTTAGAGCAAACAATGTTGTCGTTGGCATTCGGGCATTCAAATTCGTCAATAGGCAAGCTTTTGTTAAAAGTGGGCATTTTAATTCGTCATGGGCGTACACTTACTATGTAAATGACAACAAAAAAAACATGTAGAGGGCGGGATGTTTGAATTGAATTAAATTAATCAAACAAAACAAAGAAAAATCGACATGATGAATAATGATGAAATTGATAGATAAATTAAATAAAGATTAGATATACATGTATAAGCATTTATTCAAATAAAAACTGGTGAAATTAATGAGATTGTAATTCATTATGAAAATCACTGTGATTCACATGCACAATGTGTACTTTTTTGTACTTTGAATTAGCACAGTATAGTGTGTGAAACATCACAATGGATAAATACAAATTGAGAACAAATGCAAAAATGATATGGTAAAGGAATATTTATATACCAAACCAATTAGAATGCTTAATGTGCGAAATTGGGTGCCTATAAACTAATTTGAATGTTGATTGAGGTACAGATTTGTTGCTATACCAGCGCGAAATTGAATGACGATTGTGCAGTGTTAATTTGAACGATAAAACAGCTAATTTGAATGAACAGGAGTACAAAATCAAATGCCTATTAACGAATTTGAATGCTCTTAAAGTGAAAATGAATATAGCGAACAGCACTTGAAAAAAAATCGCTCTAATTTGAAAGATCGAATCGTCAGTTTGGCTGCTGTTTTTACGAATTTGACCGGGAAAACCTATAATACATTTTATTGATTGCCATTTGGAAATAACAAATAGCTAAATACTTACTGAGGTTAGCCCCGATAATGGTACAATACTTCATATTTTATGCAAACAAAAATAAACTGTTATAAATTAAAACTTAAAACAAAAAAAATGAATTACCAGACGATGGCAAGGCATGCAGAATGATTGCAGTCAACACGAGGCTGCCAAACATCTGGGGGGAAATAAAATAAAGACAAGTTTGAAAATAATTGTTTGCATGATGTTATTTCAACTTGACGATTGACTTATTATTAAAATCTAAATTTTTGGGTTTAATTGGGTTTAATAATCAAATTAATGTTAAACTTATTTTTAAAATACGAATTCATCATTCTCGTAAACTAGGTATTCAAAGGGTTAATTTACATATCTGATAAATGAAGTACGTTTTATTTTCACACAAATAATAAGAAAAAGGAGCAATTAGGTATAGTCATTGTACAAAATGATCGTTTTAGTCTGCATTAATAATGAAGACACCAAATTTGTTACCTTTATTTCTATTCAAAGGGCGGGAACAGATTTGAAAACCCGTCTGACGACTAAGGACGCCTCAATCAATCTGATCAACTCGGTAACAAAGGCATGAAGAGACCGAGCGATATTTTCAAGCAGACGGAACATATGCCTAGAGGCTGTGGCGAAGCTATGGGGGTAGGGAGAGAGGGAGGCACAGGCCCCGAAATAAAAATTTAAAAAATAAAACAAAATAAAAAAGAGTAATAAATAATTATTATAATAATAATAATAATAATAATAAATTTGAAAGAAGCAATAGAAAACATAAGGGGAAAACATTTCCAAAAAGAAAGAAAGACATAAGGTGTGCCCCCCCCCCCCCCCACCCCAATCAGCCCAACCACGTTACGCAACTACTAGATGCATCGCAAAGGGAAGTTTGTGGGGGGAGGGGGGTAATCAGGAGGGGTATAGATGGGGAAGATTTCATGCAGCTATATGGAGCTGCATCGCGTCTTAAAAAGGAATATGTTGTTATTTCATTGTGTTCTGTTGTTTATACACAAAGAGTGGGAAGCAGGATTTGCATGAATTTGCATAGTAGGTTGACAGGGGGGGGGGGGGGGGGTATTGGCCCCCTCCACCCCTACCTACGTCAATGGATATCCCTTCCGTCGAATATGTCGTAACTAAGCAACAACTATTTACCAGCTTGCTCTTTGTTACACAAATATCCTTTTGTTCTTATTTAGGTGAAATTCTCTGATAGATTTAGTGACAATAAAGATGAACAAGTTATATATGATTTCGCCACATGAATCGAATCGATTGATCAAGTGAGAGGGGATGTTTCACAAAAATTCAAAGTTGCACTTAACTCTAAGTTGTACCTATCTATTATGGAAAGCCATTTGTAGCCTTTGAATAAACCATATTAAAAGGCAAAAATGCAATTTTCTTTTAATACTTTTCATAAGGTTTGCGTTACGAACATGAAATGGTTTTGATAATAGAACATATTAATGGTTTTAATCAACATTTTTTGCCTTTTAAAAGAACCTTAAATACAACAATTTGTTCAAAGAAACGAAATGCTTTCCATAATTTGTAAGTTCAACTTAGGATCTTTGAGAAACACCCCCTGGTCTTTTATGTTGAACGTTTTCTTATTAACGGAAGGAAGACAGTGTGTCACAGTGTGAACACTGTGTGAGTGAACACACTTTGTGGACCATGTCCAATTAGAGCGCTTTTAGAGTGTAAACACTCATCGGACTGTTAACACACTGTGAACATAATATGATATACCCTGCGTTAGCTGTGAGGGAACACTTGAAATGACAGATCTTTTATTTTGTTGAACGTTTCTCTATACAGGAAATAAATGTTGATCACAGTGTGATCACTGTGTTTCACAGTGTAGACCGCCGTGTGAACATGGTAATTTACAGCGTTTTAAGCAGTGTGAACACTCATCAGACTGCATCACACTGTGAACACACTTTATGGGCCGTGTCAAATAGAGCGGTTTAACAGTATCAACATTCACTGTGAACACACTATGAAGCACATAATGTACACACAGTGTGCTGACAGTGTGCTAATAATGCACACAATGTCAGCACACTTTATACAGCGTGAGCACTCATCAGACTGCGATCACACTGTGGACAAAATGTGCTTACATGGTGTTCACAGTGTGTACACGGTGTGATGAGTGTCATCACTGTTACAACGCTCACAGTGTGCTCACATGGTGTTCACGTGGTGTTAAAAACGTGTACCCGGTGTGTTTAGTGTCGACATTGACACTGTTAAAACGCTCACAGAGTGCTCACATGGTGTTCAAAGTGTGTACACTGTGTTTTGAGTGTTGATACTGATAAAACGCCCCAATATATCATGGCCTACAAAATCAAATGAAAGACAATGTTTCACTTTGAAAACCACTGTTTTATTTCCTGTACAATTATAATCATGAGAATTAGAACGTTCTAGATTGATTTATTCTTATTTGAAGATGTTTTTCGATTTCCCGACGGGCCATTAGTGACACTCAATTTGTAAAATTCTCAATCAACACAACAGAACCTTCCCCGTGACGAGATAATACCATTTAGTATACTTGGGGGAAAGCGTTTGCCTGAAGCAGAAAGACTCCTACACAATGCCATTAATTATCTGAATGTGGTCCAATACATCGGAAAGAAATTAAATATTCATTGTGCACATGCTCTGTCAAAAGAAATTGTGATACCATAAATAGTACCCATTTCAAGCTATCTCGGACGCCCATTATTCTGTAGTGTGTTGTTATTGTTTTCCATGGTAACCAACATGGGCGTCGATCAGGGGTGGGGGGGGGGGGGGGGGGTATCCCCCAATAATTTAAGTGAGGATGATGGCCTATATTATTATACCCCCCCCCCCCCCCCCGATATTTTGGGTTAGAAGAACATTCAAAAACGTTTAAATGAAGTGATATTGGCCCATATCTTGAGAGTGCTAAATTGCCGAAATCTGAAATCTTCCGGTGGCTCCGCCACCTGGAACCCCTATAATTAGGCCATTTGACAGGGTCCCCTGTACACACTTATTCGGGACTTCTCGCTATGCTGACTGTAAATAACTGTTCAATACCTAGCTATTTTACATATTTACATATGAACAACATCTTAAGTTATGGTTATAAAAAAATCCCACAGTTTTGAGATCTCCATTGTTGGTATACCTTCACTGATTTCAAGTTCAAGTTCAAGTTTCAAGTTTATTTTTCCACATCTGAGTAAAAACAATGTAAATACAGAATACTGAGTAAAATACATGTATACAATAAAAATATATACATTTAAGAAAAACATCAATTAAAAGAAGAGGAAGCAGTTTACGAGATTCAAAATGTGGGGGAAAAAACAAAGGCCATAGACCTATCAAAGGTTTTTTTCCAGAAATAATACATTTCAATAAATATGCTTCAATATATCAAACAAAACAAAACAAATACAGGACATGGCTATACTACAACAATGAAAACAAAAACAAAAACAAAAAACACATAAGGCAATAGAGACACTATATTCATATCCTTAGAAATTCTGCGAGTTTAACAAATATTCTTTACATTTCCGTTTAAAAGTTGCAAGTGATGGGCATTGTTTTACTTCATTTGATAATTCATTCCAAATTTTAGGTCCAGCATAAGTAATAGTTGAGCGTGAAAATTCATAAATAAAATTTGGCATATACAAGATATTAGATTGTCGAGTGTCATATTTAATAATACTTCTATTTACTATAAAGCAGTCATCTAAGAATTTTGGTAAGTAATTGTGACAATAAGAAAACATAAAAATAGCTATCTGTTGTTTATGTATATTAAATATTGTTAAACAATTCATTTTTCGAAAATAGGGAGCAGTGTGTGATAACGGCTGTAAATTAAAAATAATTCTAATTGCACGTTTCTGGAGCACCAGAATCCTATTTAAATGAGTTTTTGCACAGTTTCCCCAAACAATATTGCAGTAACTAATGTGGGGCAAAATCATAGTATTATACAAACTAACGAGAACATTGTAAGGGACAATGGTTTTTATTCTATTGATTGCTCCTACAGCCTTTGCTATTTTACATGATACATGATCAATATGTTCTTTCCAATTTAATTTCTCATCAATAATCACACCTAAAAATTTAACAGAATGCACAAAAGATATGACGTGTTGATCAATACATATTTCAATGAGAGAAGTATCAATATTCTTATTTTTTGGTTGAAATAGCATCCAACATGTTTTATCAATATTCAATTTCAGTTTGTTTGCTACAAACCATGCATCAATGTTCTTAAGCTCCTCATTTACTGTAGTACATAACACATATATATTATCACCTGATGCAAACAAGTTTGTGTCATCTGCAAAAATAATTGAGTTTAAAATGTTACTTGCAAATTGAATATCATTAACATATAATAAAAACAACAGTGGTCCCAAGACCGATCCCTGAGGAATACCCACAGGAATATGTTTAATTGCAGAAGATATATTGTTTACAGACACATATTGCACCCTATTGTCTAATTAGCTATAAAACCATTTTAAAACGTTTCCACGCACGCCATAAAATTGCATTTTTTAAATCAATATGTCGTGATTTATACAGTCAAAAGCCTTTGTCAAATCTAAAAATAGGCCTATAAGTACTTGTTTCTTTTCAAATGCCTTAGCAATTGTATTAGTAAAGTCTAAAAGGGCCATATATGTGCTATATTGTTTTCGAAATCCATATTGTTTGTGATACAAAATATTTGTATCATTTAAAAAAGACATTAATCGATTATAGACCAATTTTTCAAAGATTTTTGAGAATGTAGATAAAATAGATATAGGTCTATAGTTTGATAAAATATGTTTATGTCCCTTCTTAAAAATTGGTATGACCTTTGCCTTTTTCAGTGCATTTGGAAAAATACCATTTTCTAAGGACATATTGAATATATTGCACAAAGGTTGTACAAACGTGAATATAGATTTTTTTAAGACACTTATACTAATATCATCATAACCAGGGCTTTTGTTAGATTCAAGGTTTTTAACAATTTCAAATATTTCATATAATTCAATTGGTTTCATAAACATAGACTGAGAATAATCATTATTTGGCAGAAACTGCATATAGTCAACAGTGGCATCGGGTATGTCTTTTACAGTGTCCACACCAATTGTACTAAAGAAGTCATTGAATGCATCAACTATACTCTGCTTATCATGTACACGCTCACCATTACATTCAATAAAATCATATTGCACTTTACTCTTAGAGTTCATCAAAATGTCATTAATAGTTTTCCATGTTGCTTTCATATTGTTTCTAACTCGTTTAAATTTTGAACAATAATAATCACGTTTACATTGTCGAATTTCATTTGTAACTTTGTTCCTATAAGAAGTGTATACATTTTTCCGATACAGGGATGGGTTTTTAACAAATTTTCTATACAAAATATTTTTTTTCTTACACATTTTCTTAAGTTTATCATTGAACCAGGGTTTACTATGATTTTGCTTTATTCGAACTTCTTCAAGTGGAAAACACTCATTATAAACATCAGTCAATTGTTTCAAAAAAGCATCAAATCTTTCATTAACATTCAATGAGTATAGGATTATATCCCACTCAATCAACTGTACTTTGGTACAAAATGTTCTTATATTTTCGTCATTTATTTTACGTTTATATATAGTACTACTATAATGAGTATCCAGATCAGACTTTACGTGACAAAAAATAGATAAATGGTCACTTACATCAGTAAGAAGAATTCCTGAATCAATATTATTTTCAGGTCTATTTATAAAAAAATTATCTATGAGAGTGATTGAGTGGCTAGTTATCCTAGTAGGTTTTAAAATCAAAGGAGTAAAAGAATAAGTGTTCAAAAGATCAATAAATTTATCGACATTATTGCAAACGGTTGTTTTTAATAAGTCTAAATTATAATCACCAATCAATATACATTCTTTTCCTTCATTAGTTATTTGATGCAACGGTTGTTAAAGAGCATGTAAGAAATCAACGACAGACTGGGATGGTGGTCTGTATATAATGGCAAGAATTGAGCTAGAGTGTTTATGCTTTACTTCAATAAATATGACCTCAATAAAATCATTAAAAATATCAAGATCTGGACGTCTTCTAAACTTCAATTTGTCATTCACAAAAAAAACCGACTCCTCCCCCACGTCTTTCACATCTACCCTGGCCCACAAAATTATAACCTTTCATAAGAACATATTCGTCATCATTGAGCCAAGTTTCGGACATTGCTATAACAGAAAATGGACCTGTGAATTCTGACAAAACACATTCTAGATGATCAATATTCTTTTTTAAGCTCCTACAATTAAAATAAATGACAGATAGTGAGTTATCACCGGAGACATGAACTTCTTTAAAAATATCATTATAATCGGAAGGGGAATAGTATGAAGTATTTGAAATATTATCATTCTGCAAAGAATAAACTGGTTCATAATTCACATCACAAACAGGACATATGTGGGTATTTCCATTAAAGATTTGCCTTTCACAAACAGCACATACAAATTGTGACATAGAAACAATCAAAGGTGTAAAAATCTATACAAACAAACAATACTTACTACAAAGTGTAGATATACAATATGATAAAATTGAGATAAAGTCCACATCATATCATCATCCAGAGACATTACAAATCATTTACTGACATCTTTGAGTTGCATATAGAGTTATAGACCTACCCTTATATGGGAGGTACTATTTCAGTTTATCAGAGTGAACGTAGATCAAGTTCACTTGAGATGACTTTGGTCACCTTCCTCCCACCTGTGGCTGTGACCAAGGCAAGAATCTTTCCATCATGGGTCCAGGCTGACTCCACCTTTGATGACTGGTAAGTCTTTTTGTACAGTTCTGCGTTTTGTGGAGTCAGATCTTCTTGAATTGTGATTCCAGTGTTTTTCAGCTTTTTCCGGGCTTTGATGACTTCGCTACGCTTGCGATAACTGCAGAATTTCACGATCATGGGTCGTGGACGTTGACCAGTTGTAGTGCGCTTTCCGGTGCGATGGGATCGGTCGATGTCATCGCGCGTCAGTGGGATGTTGAGCTTCGCGTTGACGATGTCACAGATCAGCTGATCTGTGTCTTCTCTCTCCTTCTCCTGGATACCGAGTACTGCTGTAGGTTGTTGGTTGCCATCTCGACTCCCTTGAGTTTGTCTCCCTTCCTCTCCAGGTCTTCCTCTATCTTCTTCAGCCTCTGCTCTCTGTTGTCTATGGTGACTTCAAGGTCATGAAGACGGCCCTCATTTTGTTGAATCATTTTCTTCAGCTTCTTGAAGGTCTGATCAGCGATTTCCTTGGCAATGGTCTTTGCAATCTGTTGAATCTGTTGCAAGAACTGGTCAGTTTGGAATAGTTGAATGATAATCTCAGGAACGGAACTACTTGCTGAATCAGTATGTGAGGTATGTGACGTGTTTGCAGAGTTGGTACGGGAAGTCCCTCCCTTTGCTGGCATGGTGTTATCAAAATGAGATCAGTGGATGAATTGAGTGACGAGAAGTTAACGTTAGGTGATGGTACACAGAAATGAAGCTACGGGACTGCAGTCAATATAACACGGAAATGAAGCTACGGGACTGTAGTCACTATAATTTGCTGTGCACTGGTTCAAAACGGTACTATATTGTGAGTTCAAAATACAGGCGTCAAAATCACAGTTTATATCATTATAATGGTTGTCTCTGGATTGTAGGAGGAAGGGGCGGTAGGAGGATAGGAAAGGGTTCCATCGGGGTGCTTGCAAAATGTGCATTTAACAATGTTAACATTTCTAAACGGCTAAATCCGAAAATCCGGAGTATAAATAACTGGCCCTACTCCTCACCATTCTAAGCGAGAATTGTTAAAGTGATCGCCATAGGTCGCAACATGTTCGTTGACTTTATAGGCGTTATTCGGTTTAAACAAATTGTGTGCAACCCACCCAGACATAAAATCCTGGGCACGCTGCTTGGTTTGTCGTAGTCCAGTATGGACTGCAGTGAATAGTTTATTTCCCCCTGTCCGCTCATGCCCGCTAGATGGTGATAAACCCGACATATCCACGTACACGAGAGATCCATTTTAATAACGTGAGATATCCACTTGCATGTTGATAATCTCACGTAAATCTCGCGTAAGTGGATATGTCTGGTTTATCTCCATTTAGCGGGCAAGAGCGGACAGGCGAGAATAAATGATTCACCGCTGTCAATATTTATCGAGATAAGATCCGCTTTTCAAATAACATTTGTACCCTTAGCTAATCAAAATAAGGTCTATCTGATATGTCCACTGGGTGTTGTGTGAACATTTCAAGTTAAATGGACGTTATATAGCCGAGTAATGAGCAAACATGCAAAGTGATATTCACTACCTCATTGCACTCACTTTGTACACGGTTCTGATGATCCATTGGATAATTTAACATCTGAACACTTCAATCGTAAATATCTTTTTAACGAAAGGGAAATTTGAAAAAAACGAAACCTGTCCCATGCTTTTATTGATAATACGAATACATCAAGGTATGAGGGAACCGCTAGAATTCCAACTGGATTTTGAGAATTTCGACAATGTTACTACTGCAATGATGCGCCTGGATATGAAAATAAACACGAAGTTACAAAACTGTGGTTATTTTTTTCACTTTAAAGAAAATTTAATTTAATGAAGAATAATCATATTGCAAATCAATCAAACCAAATAATGAATAACACTGCCTATTTGAATGTATCAATTTAAATACTTAACGACAATACTTATATATATTGCTTTTTGTGGAGCGTACGTTTATTCTTATAAGTGTGCGTAATAAGCATTATTATAATTCAAAAAGTGCAAATCTAACATGAACACATGGCCGTGTACGAAAAAATGCAAATCATTATCTATGCGAGTCTTTTTGAAGATATTTTTATAGTTATGTAGACGGTCATATACGTCGTGTATTACGATCGATTGTAAGGTGCAATTAATTGTAAGTCAGATCATGTGTTCTAAAATCTGATTGGTTCATGTCCAAAATGGTTTCTGTAGAAAATTCTGCGAAATAAGGTCAGCGGACAGTTTCTGTCTAGGAATAATACAACTTGATTACAACAATTACTATTGTATTTACTACTGTATTACTAGGGTATGTTGGGGTATGGAATCCATGCTGGTACCAATTTGCATGTGCCATATATGAGCAACACTCTGAAATCAAATACGGCCGCCACTAATTTGAATATTAATAAATATATTAGATTTTCAGTGGCTACAACCTCTAATATGCAATACGTACAGGGCTTTATGTTCAATCATGTCCTTGATATGCATTACATATATTTTAGTTCAGTTGCCACCTTCGCAACCTCTGGTAATGCATAATAATAGCATAATTAGTTGTTTTTACCTAGTTTTCATATTCCCAGAAATTTAGTAAAATCGTGTGTATTGTGAACGTGGAAGGTAGAAATGACGATGAATATCACCTTTTCCAAGGTTTTTGGGGGCAGCAAATCCATTTCTGATACTTATTTCTAGATATCACCATGTCAACCTTCTTAAATCCAAGATGGCCGCTCCCAAAAATCTTGGATTTGTGTGGGTTGCCATGGTGATATGTCCAATTAAGTATCATATATGAATTCCTTGTCCCACAAAACTTTGGGAAAGTCGTATCACTCATTATTTCCACATTCCGGGATCAAATGACAAACAGTTTAAAGGGGTAGTTCAGTTTGGGTGTAGAGGGCGCTGCACGGAATTTATTTTTGTTGTGAGATAATGAAAAAGTGAGTATAAAATTTGAGAGAGCATGCAATTTTAATGACAGAATAAACTTGATTTGATCAAAATCGGTTCAGAAACGGCTGAAACATCAATAAATATCCGATCGGAATAACTCCCCAGATTTATTCGATGATTTTCTTTTTAATTACAAAAATGCTTATACTTTTTCAAAAGTTTTCAAAAAGAGGTTTTTAAATACTTGTTGATGGTCTCTTTATTTAATCATTATTTCAACAAAACATCACATGCATAATTTTGAATGAAAAATGGTTAAAACCAAAACTGTACTACCCCATTCAGGTAAATATCCTGATTTTAAGATCCTGATCCTGATTTTAAGATAAAACAAACTTTTTTTTGATCAAAATCGGTTGAGAAACAGCAGAAATATCAAGAAATAATTGGAAAATAATTGGAATAAATGTGGGGCCCACAATAATTCGATAATTATTAGAAAATATCAAAATATAATGCCTAAAAAATGCATATTATATCACAAGAGTTGTTAAAGCAGTGGTGAAACTGTTATTAACAATATTGGTTCCGTATTATTGAACTTTTTGTAGAAGTGTAGAGCTGCTATAGTAGGTAAAGTACATGAATATGAACAGAATTCAAATTATAAATAATAATACAAATAATAATGATATGACAAAATGTTCGATGCGAACAAACCTCTAAGCGCTTTAGAAAACAGGATTACAATGTACAGAGTATATATAAGAAGAGGGGTTCGAGCTATGACTGAAAATGTTGTTTGAAGAGATGATATGGCTTCTTTTTTGTTTATTATTCATTACCATGGAAAGAAGAGTTGAGAAAATATATTACAGTAAACATGCTTACAATCATTCTTAGAACTGTATGGTAAATATCTTTAAATACAAACATGGACAAAAATGACTAGAAATATTTTAATGATTGAAAATGAGCAAAGACAAATATCAATGTTAAGTGAAAATGTATTCCTGTACACCTTTCGATACAAATTGTTTACTAGTGCATACCTTCTTATTAGATATTTACAGGACCTGTGAAATACTACTTTTACATACGCAAGAAAATGCAAAAAAAGGAGCAAAATTCACCGCTGGTCAGCAATGGTCAGACTAGTTAAAGTTAGTTAAAGTCTTTCCCATACCAATGTTGGCACATAAGGCGGCGCCTATCTCCGTTTCATTAGCCCTAGGCCACACGTCTACTAAATGTAGCGAAAGTTACGGAAGGGGGCCAGTCCTCTGGTAACTCGTGTGATTAACTTTCCCTTCTCCATTCTATAAATGCAGAGTGTCTGGCTAGAAGGCAGAAGGTACCATTTTTAAAGTCTTTGGTATGACCCGGTCTGGGTTCGAACCCGGGACCTCCCGTGCATGAGGCGAACACTCTAACCGCTAAGCCACCATGCTCGGTGGTCAGACTAGTAGTCGCTTCGTTTCTGTCCAAATTCCCGGGTCTCCTTGGTTAAATCCAATCTCTGTTGCTGTATGCAGGGCTGTGGAGCTACGGACGCATAGACCTGGAAGAATTATGCAATAAGAAGAAACGCGAAGAAAACACATATAATATGGAAACAAAATTAGACTTTTGTCAATATTTCAGTAAATCGTAATCAAATAAATAATTATTGAGAAAGGTGAATGAATATGTCATGACTGTATGATATGCCACCCGATTCACAAAAAGCACACAGTAAGCCACCGTAAACAAAAAAGAAAGGCACACGGTAAAATACTGAAGGGATGACATCTTCTGTAATCTGATGGACACGGTGGGATAATCTGTACAATGATACTATCCCTAACCCTAACCCTAACCCTAACCCCTCAGACGGTACTTGACTGAGTACCTCGTCACCCAGGTGATAGGTGACAACATCTAAACAATATATTACCGTGTACTTTTTTGTCATCCCTTCAGTATTTTACCGTGTGCCTTCTGTGTAATAGGTGGATATGCATATATTTCCTGCGATTCTATTTAAAACCAAGAGGACGTGGTGTGGCAAGATCGGTAGAGCGCACGCTTTCTGATCTCGAGATCCCGAGTTCGAACCCTGCCCACTCCGTTTGTCCTTCAGCAAGACAATTAATCCACATTGCTGCTCTCTACCCAGGAGTATAAATGGGTACTTGGTCGGGTGTTAATTAGCCTTCAGCGCCCGTTGGGCAGCTTGGGCTAGTATGCTCCCCTGGGAGTTGAGATGGTGCACAATATTATTGTGTGGGTTTGAACTGTACCTGATGACCAAGGGTAATAATGCGCCTCTGAATAGGGCACCCTAGATACACGGCGCTCTATAAATGCTATAATATATTATAGTACAGTACTGGATTGTAGGTAACATGTACGTTATTATTAAAAGCTAGTTATAATTTCGATGATACTTACATGGTAAAAATAACAACATATATAAATGGCTAATTATAAGGCTGTTTTCATTACAAAACAGCCGTTAACACAAGAGGGCGCCTTCTACACACCTGCAAGTTTCAACCACTACATATAAAATAAGTTGTGAATGTGATGTTTAGTTAAACAAAATAATAGGGGGTAGTACAGTTTTGGTAAGGCTGAACTTTAGTAACCAAACCTGGACAGTAACATTATAAACTAATAGTTATAACTCCACCATGCTTGAAAGGTATACAAAATTACAAACGAGTAAGTAAAAAGCCCGTTATCATTCAAAAAGAGCCATTAAAACACAAGAGGGCTTTCTGAAAAGGCACTGGTTTCCATTTTTCATACAAAATTATGCATGTAATGTTTTATTGAAATAATGATTAAATAGAGAGATCATCAACAACTATTTAAAAAACGCTTTTGAAATTTTTTGAAAAAGTGCAAGCATTTTTTTAATTAAAAAAAAATTATTATTATTATTTGGGCCCCAAATAGTTATACAGTCAGATATATTTATTGATATTTCAGCCGTTTCTGGGTCGATTTTGACCAAATAAAGTTTGTTCTGCCATTAAAATTGCATGTTCTTTCAAATTCGACACTCAGTTTTTCATTATCTCACCAAAAAAATGTGATGTGCAGCGCCCTCTCTACCAAAACTAAACTACCCCTTTAAAGGGATAGTTGAGTTTTGGTAAAGAGAGAACTGTTTAGGTAAATATTAATGTTAGTAACCCAAAACTGCACAAGTACATTACAAAAACTAATAGTTATAACTCCACCATGCTTGAAAGGAATAACAAATTACAGACGACTAAGTTAAAAAGAGCAGTTAAAACTCAAGAGGGCGCTCTCTAAGAACTCATTAGTTTCAACAATTTAAAAAAGAAATACTGTGCATGTGATTTTTGTTTTAGATGGTGATTAGATAAAGAGATAAAGAACAACTAATTAAAGACCTCTTTTGTTATTTTTTTTAAAAGCGGGAGCATTTTTATAACGGCTGGTTCAAAATTATCGAATAATTGTGCGGCCCCACATTTATTACAAATGGTTAATATCGTTATGGATATTTCAGCCATTTCTGAACTGATTTTTATCAAATAAAGTTTATTTTGTCATTAAAAATATATTGTAGTATTTGGTGTAGCGCTCTCTATACCAAAACTCAGTGCAAAAAGTGATGTATGGTTACTAAAATGAGTATCGATGTGATCTGATATGTCCAGAAAGTAATGTGTAAAAATGTAAAGTTAATTGGATGTTATTTGGCCGAGAAATGAGAGAAAATGCAAAGTGATATTCACTTACTCATAACACTTACTTTGTACATGGCTTAAAATATCCTGTAGATCATTAAACATCCAAACACTTCAATCGTAATTATCCTCGAACGAAATGGAAATTTGAAAAACCGAAACCGCTAGAATTCCAATTGGATTTTGAGGATTTGGACAATGTTACTAAGTCCCTTTAATGTTTATCTTGGTATGATTGCTCCATGTGCCAAATTCCAATTATGTAGCAATGACAGTGTAAAGGATACTATGAAATAAGTTTTTTGATATTTGACCTTTATTTGCATGGCGGATCTGCAATCACAATTTCGTCTCACTTTGTGAAATATTTGCGTTATAATGATCTTGCCGTATGCCAAAATTAGCATCGTCACCATAACATTTTTAAAGATAATATACATTATACAGTAAGCCTTTTGACATTGTATCCTTATTCGCATAATGATTTGTATTATTTCATTTTATTTTGTAAATTGTTAAAGGGATAATACATTTTTGGTTCAGAGTGCGCTTCAAGAAATAATGTCTTTGTGAGGTACTAAGTAACGAAACATTAAGTGTATTACATGAAAAGGCGCAAAATTGTAAGGCCAAAGGAAACTTTATTTGATCGAAATCGGTTCAGAGATATCAGAAATATCTTTACATATATCAGATTGTGAGCCCCACAATTATTCAATAATTGAAGACAGATATTTTATAACACCTGCACATTTTGGAAAATATGCCAAGGTGTCTTTTAAATTGTTTGTTAATTTGATTATCACCTTAGTAGCAGTTGGGGGTGCACATGTCGAAGACAAATTCTCCTGTGCGTCCAAATCCGGTGGAGTACCCGACCTGGGTGACATTCAAGGGATTGGGATCGACATACACCATGAACGGCTCGTCCAGGTCATCTCCGGGAAACACGGACACTCGACCGTTGCGGTAAGATACTACGAACGATCTCACCTCGGTCGGGCTCAACGGAGAGTGTTTAAAAATCGCCAGGCCCCTGCAATGCTGGCATCGTCGAATCACCGACCTAGTGTTAACCCAGCCACCGATCACTAGAAAGATCAAACACAAGTTGTTCGATAGCAATTATCATCAGGACGATCAGCATGATCAGTGTAAATAAGAGGTCAGTAAAGTAATTTCAAAATTGACCCAAAATAATGTCGTCATGAGGAATGACGATAAGTATAGATTAGAAGGTTGTAAAGTTATTTAAAGATCATAACGTGGTAAAAGACGATCAGTGTTAATCAGAGGTACGTCATTTAATTTCAAACTGGAATTTCTCCAGAAGAATTAAGCCACCACAACCTCATCATATATGGGCCCGGTCGCAGAAAGAGTTGCAATCGATTATAGTTGCAAATAATGGTAAGTCATATAATGTGACTAATGCGCAAATCTGATTGGTTCAAATGTGCATATTTTCTGACTTTCTGTTAAAGGCAAACGCCAGTAATGGGAAACGCCTCACATGCAAAAAATGAAATGTACACTCTTATTACCAACCATGTGAAAGAATATAATTGTACTAATATGGGATTATAAACATTTGGCCAGGAAACCGCCTACTAATGGATATATTTGCAAAATTATAAAACTGATTTACAGTAAATTGATCGCCAACGCGGAATCGCGCATACGCTACGTGCAAAAGTTCACATGGTCAGCACAATGTTTCCGGTATGCGGCCATTGTTTTTTTTCCGATATTTCTGCATGTAACGATGCTTAGGTCCGGATTTTACCACACAAGTTCTTTTTAAATACTTAATCAACAATATTGATCAATTATTGTGGCCAATATAAATGTTTTCTGTAACTTTCCCAAAACTGTTATTCATCTTTAATTGCAACTATACGATCAAATGCAACTCTTTCTGCAACGGGGCCCTGATCATCTAAGTTCAAGTAAAGATTGTTACGTTTCAAACTCGAGAAATTTGGTTTGGAAGACGCACGCCCTACAATGTCGCGTCAACAAAAACACAATAACATTAAATACAGTTAATTATAGTGTCCTTCTTTTGAAGGCATCTTCAAGGTCAATTATATATACATTAAAGGGATAGTATACAGTTTTGGTCAAATTGAATTTTCGTAACCAAAACCTGCACCATAACATTACAAACTGATAGTTTTAACTCCACCATGCTCGAAAGGTATAACAAATTACAAACGACTAAGTCAATAGCCTGTTATCATTCAAAAAGAGTTGTTAAAACACAAGAGGGCGCTCTCTAAAAACGCAATGGTTTAAACCATTTGATATAAAGAATTGTGCATGTGATGATTTGTTGAAATAATCATTAAATAGATCATCAAAAACTGTTTTACACCTCTTTTGTAACATTTTGAAAATGTTTCAGCATTTAATTTAGTTTTTCTTAAATCATCGAATAAACCTGGGCACCAGGTTTATTCCGATTGGATATATTTTTTGATTTTTCAGCTGTTTCTGATCCCATTTTTATCAAATACATTTTATTTTGTCATAAAAATTATATGCTCAAATTTTACACACAGTTTTTCATTACCTCACTAAAAAATTATTTCTTGAAGCGCCCTCTATACCAAAACTGAACGACCCCTTTAAATAAAGGACAAGGATGTTATGCGCATCAAATTGCACCTATGTATTATGGATTAGTTTGTATCCTTTAACCAAGTTAAAAGAACAATCAACCTGTTACAATACAAGTCAGAATGAGTGTCGTTGATTGTGCCTAACCAAAATATATTAATTTGATATAAAGTTTGTTTTTAAATCAAGGGCAAACACGAAATACAATAAATGACTAATAAAGCGGTCGCAGGGACCGTTTAATCTTTCGTGCGCTAAAAACCCAAATAATTCCACTAAAAGATATTTTCAAATCCTGATCGGAGAAGGGGGCTACTGCTTACAAGTACATGTATATCATTTTTTTTTTGTCTCCTATTTCACTATATGATTGATAAATGACTTGTATTATAATGTTGTTGTTTTATGCTTTTATGTTTGAAATGAATAACATGAAGAGAAGCAAATAATAATCTTCTCAGAATAGCTCTTAAATGGTGTTTTCTTTCATAAATCTCGCATGGACAGTATCTCTAAATAACCTACCGATTTCGTAGAGATCATAGGAGTTTATATCTGGAGCCAGCGAGATGTAGACATCCGAACTAGCCTTCACCTTGAAAGAAACCTGCAAGTTCTGGGTCTTCTCAGCAGGGACTTCGGGAAAGCTGTAGATGTATTGCTTTGTAGTGCTGGTCGTGAAGACAACTTTCATGAATAAAGATAAATTACAGAAAATGGCATACTATTTAACGTTTCTTATCTGTATCTATACTATTATTAAGGCTACATCACAGAACACACTCATCAGCACTAACTTGAAGTTCCGCTTTTTTATAAATAAAAATAAAACGGCTCTGCTTTGAATACTTATTCATGCTTCAGGCAGAATAAAAACAGGTTAAAAGAACGAAGAAATCGTTAAGCAAAGAAGATGTGTAATTATTGCGTTAATAACTCACTGTGATCCTGATGATGAGAAGGAGGTGGAGGAAGAGAAGAAGAAGGGTGATGATGATGATGAGGTTGGGGAGAATGATGATGTTGATGATGATGATGAGGAGGAGGGGGGGGGGGGGGTGAGAAGGAGGAGGAGGATATTAATGATTGTGGAATGTATAGCAACCGATTTACATAACATGATGCATTTTACCCTCTTCGCAGCGTTCCCCAGTGAAACCTGGCGGACACACACAGTAGAAGCCAACTTCTGTCTCGAAACATTGTCCCGATGAACACGGGTTGCTCAGGCAGTCTAAATAAAAAGAAAGGGAAAGGAATATGATGTAAGGGATCTAGTAACTTTGTTGGCATGTGCGGAAAGTGAGAAATCGTAGGTATGATGTGCAGATTACCGGTACCATGTTGCACCTGCAGACCTATTGTCCTGTTGCTGCTTGTCCCCGGAGATATGCTAAGTGTTTCCTTCCATTATCCAGTCAATCCTTTGAGTTCTGATTATAGGCATCATGACAATGGGCCCTTTGAAATTCAGTCATAGTAAAGTCGTCATCAGCCAAATTGCGTCCTGGATAATCCTGGACATTGTATTGCTGGTGACCGGTTAGACTATGACTACAATTCAAAGGGTCCATTGTCATGATGCATATAATCAGAACTCAAGGGAGTGACCGGATAATGACATGAAACAATTAGAATATCTCCGTGGACCAATAGCAACAAGACAATAGGTCTGCAGGTGCAAACATTCTTTAACTGGTTACCGGGTAGTCTTTGTTTTTTTAGGCCAGGCTCAAGTTGAGCCACTGATGAGAAGTCGGGCCAATGTCCCGAATTCTCATCAGTGGCTCAACTTGACGGATCTGGGGGAGCACACCTGTATGTATTTATTTGATGTTCTATTGTTTGTGGCAAATCATTTTAGGGGGCACCCCGTTTTAACGCCACTGTATGAAGCCACCATCGTACTCATTCAGGTGAAATGGATATGTGGTACGTCACCCAACCTGTCCCGTCTTCTCCCGGTAGCCCTCTGCTACGATAGCCTAGATATTTACAAAGCCCATACGAAAATGATCCTCTATGTCAGTAGTTTTGGTCTTTTTAAGCCTGTCCCAAAGTTGAGCCACCAATGAGAATTCGGGCCAATATGTTTATAATCTTCCCTCAATAGCAAGTAATATCCCTCGGAGAGAAACATTCAGTGATGTTCCCACCGGTTAACATCTGTACAATGTTGTACTTTACTTGCAGTACGTGGTACGTTACTCCTATCTGGCGGCGCCGGGGTGACAGGGATAGTGACAGCTGACAGGGATAAGTGTCCCAGTGTCTAGGGCAAATTACATCAAGGAATTGGTAAAACTGTATATGCGCTTTCAATGGCTCGAAGTAAGCATTTTATGCCCATTACTTTTCTAGAAAATTCGTAGCCTCTCTGTCACCTACGTAAATGAATTGTTTATAAGAAAACTATTATCTAGAAAACACGTGCTTGGTCGGGAAAATTGTGTGTGTCGTCGACTTATGTAAGGCCAAACAATCTCGCGCACACGCGCGCCAGGATAGCATAGGCTCGTGCTACTGCAAGCGGTGTTCTGCTAAGCATTCGGCTGCTCAATAGGTCTGGAAAAGGTGATGGAAATCTTATCAAACATTCTAGCGTCTATAAGACTTGTAGACGCTTGACTTAGCGGTGGATTGTTGCGGTGAGCATTGCCAAATTTGAACAGAGTAGCTACATTTACAGCAGGAATGTTGTGATTTGCATCATTAACCAATCTGATTGTAATACACCGTTGTCCGAACAGACGTCACGATTCGGCGGACAGACAAATACACATTTCGATGGAGGATTATGATATTTGTCAATACACTGATCTAAATTAATTAGCAAAACCAAACGGTACACTGTGTATGTGATAAGGGGGTAGAATTACACGAACTATGCCTCACATGTGGTACATGTAATATGGAGCTTTCGTTTCACGACGGAAGTAAATACGACCGGGTGTTAATAGACTCCATTATACTGTATACAGACTATACCTATAATATTCACAAACCAAGATCATCCTTTTACTGTAGTCTCGCCTAGTCGCCTGTCCATAAACATTCTCCGTTCCGTTTGAACTATTTTTGTTAAGGTTACAATAACAAATACAGTAGAGCGAATATGGACGCCGGAGCAATTGTCCATGATATGATCACAATGGTTCATACCTGGTAAGGAACAGACCAGAGCGTCCACGCCTTTCAGCTTCATGATTGGATGACCCTTTCGTGACGTCACACGCTTAGGGACGAGAGTGACGACGTCACCGGAACCAGCAAGTTTGATTTCAGAACAACGGACCGCACGTTCGCACCCATTGCAAAGACAACCTTTGGTTTACCAGAAAAGGGGGAAGAAGATTATGATATCAAAATATACTGCGCAATTGTAACAAGTGCAAATAGTAGAAGATTATAAAATACGTTCAGGATCGTACATTTCTACACAACACTAATACATGTATATGCATAATGCTCTTGTTTTTCTTTGTCGGATTCTGTCATCATTTCTCCTTATAATTTGTATTTGTTAGACAGTATTAAAATCTGGTCTGGATCTTCCCCTTTGTTATAGCACCTATAAGTTCAAGTTCAATTTCAGTTTATTTTAATTTCCAACAAAAATTCAAAGACATATAAAACATTGTACAGAACAAAATGAGTTTACATGTGTAAAATTTAACTAGCTAAGTACAATGGATCTAATACAGTAAATAAGATATTTGGAAATGGAGAAATCCATTGAAAAACAGTGCTTGTAGATTGTGGACCCCTCGAGAAATAATAAAGCAAGGAAATCATACTTCATGAACATAATTTTGTATAGTTAAAGGGACTTAGTAACATTGTCCAAATCCTCAAAATCCATTTGGAATTCTAGCGGTTCCCTCATACCTTGTTTTATTAAAAGCATGGGACAGGTTTCGGTTTTTCAAATTTCCCTTTCGTTAAAAAGATATTGACGATTGAAGTGTTCAGATGTTGAATTATCCACTAGATCGTCAGAAACGTGTATAAAGTGAGTGCAATGATTTAATGAATATCAATTTGTTTTTGCTCATTATTCGGCCATATAACGTCCATTTAACTTGAAATGTTCACACAACACCCCGTGGACATAACAATATACATTGTATCAACCACTCATCACTTTTTGCACATGTCAACAAAGTTACTAGATCCCTTTAATGTTGAATAGTAGTCTATCATATAGCTAGTATCCTAAAACTGTTCATAGAATGAATAATATATACCAATTTTGAGTTAAGATCGTAATCATATTCAGTTAAGATATGCATTAAAATATTAATTCTCTACAAGGTATTGACTGCTAATCGATACTCCATCCAAATACTATATCAAGATATTCCATTAATTTGGACAATAACCTAAAATAAAATAACATATTACTATCTGATATGCAGCTTGATCAAAAAATGGCAAAAGCATTATTTACAAAAGACGAGGCAAAAAGCACATACAAGCATGCACATTCATTATACACAAATAATCATACATATCTTAGACTAATATTTAACATTATATCAGACACTTTACTTATACCTCGCTGAAATAAATATTGATCAAATATCATACATATCTATTATAAAATAAGATTGGAGACTACTCATTTTTAAAGTGTCTACAATTATCTGTCTCTTACCAATCTTTCAAAATGTCTACTTAAAAGGGCGGTATTTCTTTTAAATCCATCTTATCAATATCATAGTCACACAAAAACACAAACCTTCCTCCAGAAATAATAATCAAAGTAAACCTTCCATCCAAAATGTGTACCCCCATAAAGAAGACGTTTAAGCCACATTATTCGTTTAAGTTTTAACACAAAATTAAAAGATTATTCATTCTAAGTCCTACAAATTCCAAATCTGATTTTTGTTTTCTCTTAATTTGGTCCTTAAAATGGTGAAATGAAATTTGTTTAACAAATGAGGTTTGTGGGGGGGGGGGGGGGGGGGGGGGGGCATTATGGCCGTGAAACGCCCTATCGCCGCAGAAATGAGCGGTCGGAAAATCGCGCAGGGAGGGAGGGCATAACGGCCCCCTGGCCTTTTTAGGGTTTAAGAAGAAACCAAATTGATTTAATTTTGAAAGTGAATACCTTTTTAATAACTGTATTTTGCCTAGCATCGTTAAATCCCTCTGCTTTTGCACAGTTTGGGTTAAAGGGGTAGTTTAGTTTTGGTAGAGAGGGCGCTGCACATCACAATTTTTTTGTGAGGTAATGAAAAACTGAATGTCGAATTTGAGAGAACATGCAATTTTAATGGCAGAATAAACTTTATTTGGTCAAAATCGACCCAGAAACGGCTGAAATATCAATAAATATATCTGATCTTATAATTATTTGGGGCCCAAATAATTAGATGATTTTTTGAAAAAAATTTAAAATGCTTGTACTTTTTCAAAAATGTTTAAATGCGTTTTTTATATAGTTGTTGATGATCTCGCTATTTAATCATTATATCAATAAAACATCACATGCATATTTTGTATGAAAAATGGTTGAAACCAATGCCTTTTAAAAAAGCGCCCTCTTGTGTTTGAATGGCTCTTTTTGAATGATAACAGGCTTTTTACTTAGTCGTTTGTTATTTTGTATACCTTTCGAGCATGGTGGAGTAATAACTATTAGTTTATAATGTTACTGTCCAGGTTTGGTTACTAAAGTTCAGCCTTACCAAAACTAAACTACCCCTTTAAACTGAATTTTAGAAACCAAAACCTGCACATTACAAACTTATAATCATAACTCCACCATGCTCGAGAAGAATGAACAATAATTACAAAAGACTAAGTAAAAAGCCTGCTGTCTTTCAAAAAGAGCCGTGAAAACTTAAAAGGGCGCTCTTTAAAGAACTCATTGGTTTCAACCATTTAACATATATTGTGCATGTCATGTTTGTTGAAATATTGATTAGATAGAAAGATAATCTATCTAACAACCTCTTTTGCAAATTTTTGAAAAGAGGAAGCATTTTTTAAAATTTTGTAACGGCTGGTTCAAAATTATCGAATAATTGTGGGACCCCACAATTATTACAATTGGTTATGTTTATGGATATTAAAGCCATTTCTGATCCGATTCTGATCAAACAAAGTTTATTATGTCATTAAGATGGTATGTTCTTTCAAATTTGACACTCAAGTTTTTCATTATCTCACAAAAAAATTATTTTGTGTAGCGCCCTCTATACTAAAACTTCTCTTTAGTATTTCATGACTGAAAAAGAGCAAAGACAATGGGATTCCAGTGGGATTCGAACCCTAGAGCTCTTTAATATTTCCTTATAATTAAAATCTTCTTTCCGTACAACCCATTCACAAAAATGAGTATTTTGCTTATTAACTTTCAAAAAACTTTTGTAGTATTTTTATAGTCAATTTTGTTTTAATTGTATCATCAACGCACATTAATAATTATAAATTCAATTTTGTATAGCGCATTATAATAATAATAATAATAATAATAATAAATAACATTTATAAAGCGCTTAATACATATGTTTCTAAGCGCTGTACATAAAGAGATACAAGAGTAAGATAAGAACAATTTAGAAGAAAATGATAATTATAGAGTTTTGCACAATCCAATCCAATTAAAATTACATTCACATGAACTGTACATTATAATATATAATATATAGTATATAGTATATTATATAACCCTATCAAATAAATTATCATTATGAGTTATTATATATTACACAGTCCTGTGGTCATAACATGAACTGATAAAATCCTTTCAAATGCATTAACGATGCAAATAATATCAGAAAAATTTGTTGTGAGGTAATGAAAATCTAAGTGTAAATTTGAAAGGTCACGCAGTTTAAAAGTTAGATTACGTGTTGGGGACCAATTTTTATTCATTGAATTGAAAGTGAAATTTAAGAAAATATTTTAAAATCTTGAACATTTTTAAAAGTATACTAAAATGGTTTTAAATAGTTTTTGATGATCTATTTATTGTATGATTGTTTTAACCAAACATCACATTCACAATGTTTGTATTACACATTTTGTTTTTAACTTGAGGTGTCTGGAGGGCGCCCTTTTGTGTTAAAAGGATAGTACAGTTTTGGCTTTGATCAAACTAATTTTAGTAACCATACCTGCATTATAACCAGGGAAGTCCCTGCTATAACATTTCAAACTAATAGTTATAACTCGACCATGCTCGAAACAAAATTACAAACGACTAAGTAAAAAGCCTGTTATCATTAAAAAAGAGCCATTAAAACACAAGAGCTTGTGATGTTTTGTTAAAATAATAATTACATAGACAGATCATCAACAACTATTTGAAAACCTGTTTTGTAAATTTATTGAAAAAGTTGTAAGCATTTTATATTTTTTTAATTGATAAATGTGGGATCCCACATTTATTCCGATTGGATATAATAATTGATTGATATTTCAACTATTTCTGAACCAATTTTTATCAAATTAACTTTAATCTGTTCTTAAAATTGTATTTACTTTCAAATTTGACACTAAGTAGTTTTTCATTACCTCACAACAAAATTATTTCTTGAATCGCCCTCTAAGCCAAAACTGAACTATCCCTTTAAAGGCTGATTTTTAAACAAAAACAGCCCTGTTACATAACTATTTACATGTTATAGTACCATTCAAGCATTATTTAATTATAAATGTTATTTTCCAATGATAAATTACACGTTCATTTCTAAATGTATGTTTTATTGAAAACTGTAGGCCTACTATCCCTTTACTTAAATTGTTTGAAATAGATATAAACATTTAGGCCTACCTTTCATTGTCAAGATGAAGATGATAAGAACCAATATATTGGCCTGCAGAAGAAAAAAAGTATTGGAAAACAAGTATTGTACATAGAATTAACATAATTATCTAAGAGCAAAGTCGGTGATATGCTACGATAGTTTTTTAACGATTAAATATTTCCCAATAGCAAATTCAAATTTCAGTTTAGAGAACTCATTTATTTAGGACGATAACTGTTAAATGAATCAATCACATCAATAATATAGGTAAACAAATTAAACCTCACCATGTTTATTTCAAATTCAGGATAATACAAGTAATGTCGCACAGGGTAAAATGTCCCCAACGTCTTTACACGGACGAAATAAACGCCTTCTGACAGTGTCCAGCTTCAGAATGCCTCGCTGTGGTACACTGGTGACGTCACTAGTACAGGAGTGTGCAGGGGCATAGACAGCGGGGGTGTCACAGCCGATAAAGATTGTGGTTAGCTTGTGTGTCTGGTGGGGTAAACTGAAACAAACCAATGACTAAAACTCAGACAAAATAATACATTACACTTAAATTCAGGGAAATAAAGTTTAATTTCCTTCAAATTTACAAGATGACAATAATGAGTTGAAACATATGCAAAATAATCAAATCAAGTTACATAGTATTGTAAACTCTTTGAGCGCTTTGTTCGACTTTAGTCACAAACAGCGGCCCGCTTTGTTCGACTCTAGTCACAGACAACGCTGCGTGCGGCGCGCGCGCGCATACAATATACGATGCGTGGGGCGCGCGCGCGCGTGCGCCTCTTAAATGATCTGGCGACGGGCGGATCTACTGCACAGCGCACATTTGGGAATCAAGTTCTTTAAACTTTCATCATTTGAGATTAATTACATAAATTAAAGTAAGTGGCTAGAGTTCATGCGTGACCCTGGGTGAACCATGCGTGAACCATGCGTGAACCCTGGGAGAATCCTGGTTGAACCCTAGGAGAACCATGTGTGAACCCTGGGAGAATCCTGGTTGAACCCTAGGAGATCCGCCATCTACAAAATATATCTGTATTAAAGACCGAAGCATAACAACCAACTGCTCTATGCTTTTACTCATTTATCTGGGGTACAGCACAATTCATATTTCACACCAAGAATAGAACTGTAAATCCAATACATCATTTTACATGTTCAATAGGTAATTAAACAAGAGATGTAACATTTACAGAATATCAATTTCTTTATACGTTTAAAATAAAGAACAATTGTATGAACATTTGGAACAACACTTGTTTGACACATCTCTTATTGAATCAAAATATACTCTCACATTTTCCATCCTTCATAATCAGTTTCTATAAAGAATTATAACATTCACTATTACTGGTTCTATTTAAGTTTATAGTTCTCACAAAATTATCTATCTTATTTCTCAACTCTCATTTGCACGTAGCAAAATACAACAAACATTTTATTTTGTATACTATTTCACAGGAAGATTAATAAAAAAGCAAATTATCCACTTACATTTGGTCCAGGCATACAAGTCATGGTGTCTGGTGACTGTGCAATTACTGATGGCCGCGCCTATTTCAAAATGGCCGCCAAATATCGCTTGTCGCCGTTGCATACCATAGGCGCCGGAAGTGGGGGGGGGGGGGGGGGGGGCGGCCGCCCCCCCCCCCCCCCCCAATCCAATCCTCGACTTCAGATCTTCAAGTGAAGTTAAATATGCCCAAGCCCAGTATTTCCACGCCCCTCATAGCAAGGACAAACTACTATCTACATTAGCATATCTGCCTATTCTAATTCCCCCTTACAAGATTACCCCCATCTGGGTAGCAACAGTATAACAATTACATAGGAATGAACGAAATTTGCCAACTAGCTATTAAATCAAATAGCAACAATTTCATGAAAGAAGTTCTCTCCCTCAGCAACAAGAAATATAAAGGTTGTAACCTAGTAACCAACAACAAAAGAGCCAATGCCTCACTGGGATGAACCTGGGAAACTTAAAAGTAAAAGCACAGCAGTTGTGTGCGGTCAACCGGCCTGGGCGTCTGGCCTGAATAGATACTCTAATTTAACAAAAGAAGCACTAATCCTAATGACATGTGCTCGCTACAGCTAGCAGAGTCCTCAATGTTTACAAAATAACCACATATTAGAAATTACTTGTAACAGGGGGGATGAGGGGTATGCATCCTCTCACAAGGTGTGTGTGTGTGTGTGTGTGTGTGTGTGTGTGTGTGTGTGTGTGTGTGTGTGTGTGTGTGTGTGTGTGTGTTTATCTCAGTTCCTCGGGTTTGGTCAGTGGTGTTTTCTAGGGTGTGTGTGTATGTGTGGTGTGATGATGTGGTTCCGTTTTCTGCTCATATTTGTATATTATTTGTGCTATGTTGCAGTGTTATAGGAAGAATATATAGGGCTGTCATTTTCTTTGTTAATGCCTATGGTCGAGTTAGATAAAAATGAACTCCAATTTGACCTTTGTATCATTAAATGTAAGAGGTCTTAGAGATAAAGTTAAGAGGAGGAATGTATTAGAATGGTGTAAAAGTAAAGGAAGTAATATCATTTTTTTTGCAAGAAACGTATAGCACTTGTGACGTTGAAGAAAATTGGAAGTTAGATTGGAGAGGGCCAATGATTTTTAGTCATGGGACCAATCACAGTAAAGGATTTTTAGTTTTGGTTACTCAGAGTTTTGGCTTTAAGATAGAACACACGATAATAGATGGAGGGGGAAGATACATATTTTTAAAAGGAGAAGTTCAAGGAGTAAAAGTATTGTTAGGTAATGTTTATTTTCCTACAAAAGATAAAGAAAAGATGCAAGTTGAATTTTTGGTGAAGTTAGATAAGGTCATGTTTGAATTAGAAGTTCGAGATTATATTATTTTATTAGGAGGAGATTTTAATACTATAATGAATTTTGAATTGGATTATCTGGGATCTAATACTGTTTTTAAAGTAAAGTTTCGTGATTTATTGGTGAATTTCCTCTCTAACTATGATTTGATAGATATATGGAGAAAACGAAATCCTCAAGAAAGACAATTTAATTTTAGACAGAAATGGCCAGTAGTTCAAAGTAGATTGGACTATTGGTTCATATCATCCAAATTGGAAAAATTAGTAAGTGTAAGTGATATTTTGATATCAATTACACCAGACCACTCTGGCATTAGGATTAAAATTAGGCATCTGGTAGATAAATTGTGTTATGGTAAATCATATTGGAAATTTAATAATAGTTTGTGTTTGGACAAGGAATTTGTTGAGGGATTGACAGGTGGAATTTTGAATTTGGATAAGGAATGGCGTCCGCAAATTGGGAATAAAGTTATATTTTGGGATTTCATTAAAATGAAGATGAGGGAATATACAATAAGATACTCTTCTGGAAAGGCTAAGAAAAGAAGAGAAAAGATTGAAAAAGTAGAAAAAGAAGTGGAAGATTGAGAAGAACAATTAGTAAATACACCTTTAAAAATTATTAGTGAACAAATTGAGGAGAAACGAATGCAGTTAGAGAATTTATATGAGTATTATAATCAAGGGGTAAGGGTGAGATCCCGGGCAGCATGGTTTGAAGAGGGAGAAAAACATATGCAGTATTTTGAACAGCTTTTAAAAACTAATAAGAGAAAAAGTGTAATTAGAGAGATTTATAATGAAGAGGATAACATTATACAAGATAAAAATGGTATATTAGATGTGATTAAAATATTTTATAAAAATTTGTATTCATTAAAGGATATAGAATTATTAGATGGAAGTGGCACTGTATTTTTAAAGGATATACCTAAATTAAGTAGAGATAGTCAGGAATCATGTGAAGGTAAAATGGTGAAAGAAGAATGCCATAATGTTTTGAAGGAAATGAAATTAAATAAATCACCGGGTAATGATGGTTTTACTGTAGAATTTTATTGCACTTTTTGGCCGGTTTTGGGAGACATGGTGGTAGACGCATTTAATGAAGCTTTTGATAGAGGGGAATTGTCAACTTCTCAAAAACAAGGGGTCATAACATTGATTGAGAAGGAAGGTAAAGATGTTTTGTTTGTAAAAAATTATAGACCAATAACACTTTTAAATGTGGACTATAAGATTGTCTCGAAAGTTTTGGCAAAGAGAATGAAAGAAGTACTTGGTGAAATAATCCATCATGATCAAGTTGGATATATTAAAAATAGAAATATAGGAGAGGCAGTACGTTTAATAGATGATATGGTATTTTATTCATTGAATAGATCTGTTGGTTTTTTAGGCGCCGTTGATTTTGAGAAGGCATTTGATTCTATTTCACATAGGTATTTATTTAATGTTTTGAAATTATTTGGATTTGGGGAATCCTTCTGTAATTGGGTTCAGATGTTATATAAAGATATAAGTAGTTGTGTAATGAATGGCGGGCATTCAACGGGTTATTTTGATATTTTGAGAGGGGTGAGGCAAGGGGATCCTCTCTCGTCTTATTTATTTTTGATAGCCATTGAAACATTGGCTCTTGTTATTAGGAAAGATGTTAATTTTCAAGGAATTAAATTTGGGGATCATAAAGTTAAACAAGTAATGTATGCCGATGATATTACAATATTTGTTAAAGATTTAAAATCTATAAAAAGATTACAAAAGATTTTTGAAGATTTTGAGAAAATTAGTGGACTTAAGGTTAATAAGACAAATCATGATCAAGTTGGATATATTAAAAATAGAAATATAGGAGAGGCAGTACGTTTAATAGATGATATGGTATTTTATTCATTGAATAGATCTGTTGGTTTTTTAGGCGCCGTTGATTTTGAGAAGGCATTTGATTCTATTTCACATAGGTATTTATTTAATGTTTTGAAATTATTTGGATTTGGGGAATCCTTCTGTAATTGGGTTCAGATGTTATATAAAGATATAAGTAGTTGTGTAATGAATGGCGGGCATTCAACGGGTTATTTTGATATTTTGAGAGGGGTGAGGCAAGGGGATCCTCTCTCGTCTTATTTATTTTTGATAGCCATTGAAACATTGGCTCTTGTTATTAGGAAAGATGTTAATTTTCAAGGAATTAAATTTGGGGATCATAAAGTTAAACAAGTAATGTATGCCGATGATATTACAATATTTGTTAAAGATTTAAAATCTATAAAAAGATTACAAAAGATTTTTGAAGATTTTGAGAAAATTAGTGGACTTAAGGTTAATAAGGAAAAAACTAATTTTATTTGGATGGGATGTGATACTGAAATACCAGGAGAACCCACTTTTGGAAATTTAGTTCATGAAATAAAGATTTTAGGTGTGTATTATACACGTAATAAAATACGGAAAGATGTTTTGAATTATAAAGAAGTATTAAGTAAGATAAAACGTTTATTAGGGTGGTGGAAGCAAAGGGATTTAACAATGATGGGAAAAATTCAGTTATTAAAAACGTATGCACTTTCAAAATTTAATTTTGTTTCTTCTTTAATTTCGGTACCTCGGTGGGTTTATGAGGAAGTTGATAAACTCTCATTTGATTTTTTGTGGAATGGTAAGGATCGAATTAAGAGAAAAATTTTGTATCAGAATTATGAATTTGGAGGACTTAGAATGAATAATTTTGCAGATTTTGAATGTTATAATAGAGGGAAGCCAACCGCTGGCATGTTTGCTTATTGTGAACATTTCAATGTATAACAATACTGGCGACGGTAGTGAAAGTTTATAATCAGCTTCCTACTTCAGTACATACAGCGTAGCATATAGATTAATACAATTAATAAAATTATCAAAGATTCATGACATTTGTGGTGCATTGCCTCTTCAATGGAAAGATGGTAAAGATATGAGTGACTTTATTCAAGTAGATATTCGAACATTTGAAATTAGATTAAAAGTTTCGGTATATGTAGGAATGTTAATTGATTTAAAATCTAGGCATATGTATGAATATTTAGTTAAAAAGTTTCAAAAGGAATATAATTTGTGTATTGGGGATGGACATACTAATTTTGATTATAGTAATGAAGAATTGAAGAATATATTTTTAAGATTAAAGAGCGCAGTTTTGGGGGGTAAGTTGAGAGAATTTCAATATAAATTATTGCATAGGGCATTATATACAAAAGAACATTTATTTAGGTTTGGATTTGTTATTGATAATTTATGCTCTTTTTGTAAAAATGAGATTGAGACATATTCACATTTATTTTTTAAATGCTTATACGTACAAAGGTTTTGGTTAGATATAATAGAATATTTTGATTTGATTGAAATTAGGAATGTTGATTGGAAAATAATTTGTGTATGACTGGCAGGTAGATCGCATAGAGTTAAGTATTGTAACTCTATTATTTTTTTGTTAAAACATACTATTTATTCTTTTAGAATAAAAGGTGTACTTCCTTCTGTACGGAAAGTACAGAAAATTATTTTGGATTATGAAGAAGAAGAAAAAAAAAATGGCTATTAAAAAGGGTAAATTAGGAGTATATTTACAAAAGTGGGTGTAATGAGTTGACTCGTACTCATCAATAAACAGTCAGTTCAGGCATATCAAGTTAGTTTCCAAGTTATCTTTATTAGAGTACTGCTGTATTCAGTTTACTGTACTGGTGTGTATTCTGTGTGTGTCTATATAGTTGTATACATGCAGTGTGTAGTATGAGTGTGTATCCATACATACATTGTGTAGTGTAATGCTGGCAACATGCAATGCCTCACAAGTAGGGTGTAAGATGCAATACATCACATCCCCCTTTTCATCATAAAGAAATAATGTCCCAAAATATTTAAAGTCCAAAAATATCAAAATGTCTTAAATCCAAAAGTTCTCGAAATGTTTAAGTCCAAAAGTTCTCGCCGCTATTCTTAATTGTTTTTCTGTTCTGAAAACTTTATCAATAAGAAAGCTTATCTGGCTTCCTAACGTGGCGTCCACTGCGAGTAGTATGTGGACTCTTCACCACCGGAGGGGTACTTGGACTCGGTGATGGGTGATGGAATTTGACATCACAGGATGGATTCGGCACATCCACAGACGGACCGGGTGTGTCCTTGGATCGTGGTTCGTTGTCAAAGTGGATTCGCCTAGGTTCGACATCGTCGAGGTGACGTCGATTTCTGCGCAAGACACCTCCATTTGGCGTCTCAACGAGGTAAGACCGTGGTTCCCGACACTGCTCACGAACGGTAGCTGGGAACCAGTGTCCTGTCTTGTGGTCCTGGACTCTGACGAGTTGACCTGGTGTGAGAGGTTGCAGATCATGAGCAGTCTTGTCATGATGGAACTTCTGTGTCTCTTGTCTCCGCTGCATACGATGGTAGACTTCATCGCGAGCCGGAGCACGGTTGCGGATCCTTGTTGGAAGGTTGTCTTTCATCTTCCTGCCGTATAGAAGCTCTGCTGGGCTAGGAATCTCGCTGTCAATGGGGGTGGCACGTATGCAAAGAAGTGCCATGTTGGGATCAATGTTACTCGCTTTGGCTTTCTTGAGCACGTTCTTCACCGTCTGGATGCTACGCTCGATGAAGCCATTGGACTGCGGGTAGTGCGGTGAAGATGTGACATGGCAGAATCCCCACTGTGTACTGAAGTCCTTGTACACTGCTGAGTCGTACTGTCTGCCATTGTCACTGATGACGCGATCTGGGACTCCCTGCTCTGCGAATATCTGCTTAGTCGCGTTGACTACAGCTGCGCTCGTGCATTCTCTCGGCAACTTACGAATGAAGGGGAATTTGGAGTAGTAGTCGCAGATGATCAGGAAGTTGTCTCCTTCAAAATAGAAGAGATCGGTACCAACCACTTGCCAAGGTCGACTGGGAACCTCGTGTTGCAATAGGCTCTCAGAGGGATTGGAGGGCCTGTAAGTCCTGCAAATTGAACAGTTCGCTGCCGTCGCCTCGATGTCTTGGTTGATGGAAGGCCAGTAGACTGCGCCTTTGGCCCGTAGTCGCATCTTCTCTGTGCCCTGGTGCCCTTCATGTAATTTGGACATGATGTAGGATCGCATACGTCCGGGAATAACGATGCGTTCTCCCTTCAAGATCAGGCCATCCTCTACTGACAACTCATCTCTAAATGGCCAGAACGACTGCAACAGTTTTGGAACTTCACGTCTCTGTTCCGGCCAGCCATGGACGATCACGTCGCGCAGGGCAGCAAGATCCGGATCATTCGAAGTCTCCTGTCGCAGCTGGCTGAGACGATCAGGGGAGAATTGGACGAAGTGTATCATGAGATCGAGTTCAATGTGGTCATTGTCCTTGACCGGCGAGCGTGACAGGCAGTCTGCCACTTGGACATCTTTTCCTGGGCAGTACTTGATTCTCATGTCGTATGGCTGCAAACGCATTATCATCCTTTGGAGGCGAGGGGGTGCAGCTGTGAGAGACTTGCGGAGAATCATTTCCAAAGGCTTGTGGTCTGAGTGGACCGTGAACTGCCTGCCGTATACGTACGTGCGGAATCTTTCACATCCGAAGACCACCGCGAGAAGCTCCCGTTCGATATTTGCATACCGCTTCTCTGTATCACTGAGCGATTTTGATGCGTATGCGATTGGCTTGTTGTCTTGCATCAGGGTGGCACCTAACCCATGCATCGATGCATCAACTTGGATCAATGTGTTTTTCGTGCTGTCGAAGTATGCGAGTGTTGCGTCCTTGCAAATTCGGTCGCGTAGATCGTCAAAAGCACGCTGATGTGACTGTGTCCACACGAAGACTACCTCTTCTTTAAGTAGCTCTCTGAGGCTGGCAGTCTGGGATGACAAGTTGGGGATGAAGGAGCTGAGAAAAGTCACCATCCCCATGAACTCCCGAAGCTGAGTCTTGTTCTCTGGTGGTGCCATTGACTTGATTGAGTCCACCTTCTTGGGATCTGGGTGGACCCCTTGTGCGTCATACACTTGACCAAAGAATTCAATCCTTGGAGCCTTGATCAAGCATTTCTGGCTGTTGAACTGCAGACCACGCTCACTTGCGACGCGCATCAGGCCATGGAGGTTCCTGGCATGTTCCGCTTCAGTTGCTCCAAAGACAATGATGTCATCCGCGATTCCTATGACGCCACTGCAGCCTTCCAGAATCTGGTCCATTCTCTGCTGGAAGAAGTCCTGTGACACAGATAACCCAAAAGGCATCCGGGTGTACCTGTATCGGCCAAACGGGCTGTTAAAGGTCGTCAAGAATGAGCTCTCCTGGTCCAACTTGATAGACCAATATCCGCTCTTGGCGTCGAGCTTGCTGAAGTACCGAGATCCTGCTAGCTTGTGAGTGATCTCTTCTGTCGTGATCGTGCGATAGTGACAACGCTGTATAGCTTGATTCAGTTCTTTTGGGTCCAGGCAGACTCTCAGGCTTCCGTTTCCTTTGCGAGCAATAACCATACTGTTGACCCACTGTGTCGGTTCCGTAACCTTTGCGATCACTCCTTGTGCTTCCATACTGTCCAGTTCCTGCTTGAGTTCATCACGGATGTGGATTGGACAGCGGCGTGGAGCATGAATCACAGGCTGAATGTCTGACTTGAGAGTGATGTGGCATTCACCTTCAAACTCTCCGATATGATCAAACTGCCTGGGGTATTGTCGGATCAGTTCCTCCGTTGAATTCAGATCTGTCGAAGTAGTGCGCTTGATGTTGCTGATGTTCGTGTGCATTGTTACCAGCTTCAGTTGCACTGATGTTTTCAGTCCTATGATAGCAGGTCCCTCGGATTCAACTACGTAGAACGCATCTGTGGACCATGGAGAATTGTTGTACCTGCAGGGGAGCACTATCGACCCATAATGCTTGATCTGCGTTCCGTTGTATGCCGTCAGCTTGGCATTAGTGTTGCGTACAAAACTAGGCTCAGGAAACCCATCGGCTGTGAGATGATTTGGATACATCCCGCGAAACATGCGTACGGGCAAAGTGTTCCCTTCGGCACCTGTATCAACCTTTGACCGGATTCGGGCTGTCCTCGGGCCTTCAAACTTGATTTCAACATACGTCATTGCAGAATCAGATCTGTCATCTTTGTCCACGGCACTTATGTTTGAAACAACAATCTCTTCAAAACTCAGAGCATCAAATACCTCCTCGAGTTGGGCAGTATGCGTGGTGTCGTCAATGGTATCCACTCTCTGGTGCTGCTGATTTCTATATGAGTTTTGTCGCTGACGTGGAGGGTCACGACGGGTAGGACGATTGGCTGGTTGCTTTGAAACAGACCGCGACCGACAGAACTTCTGCCAATGATTTTGCTTGCCACATTTCTTGCACGCTGTACCAAACGCTGGACAAATGTGACGTGGCTGTCGAGGATGATGGCGTCCACAGCTCTGACATGCACTTTGCTGAGGACGGGCTGCTATTGCATCAACCGCTTTGTTGTCTGGTTGCATGCGGGCTAGCTGTGCCATATGAGTTTGTGATGCTTCGTAAGTTCTCGCAATTTCCAGTGCGTTTTCCAGTGTCAGGGATTTGTCTTTCCCCAACAAGTCCTTCTGTATGTCAGTGTACCTTGTACCAGCGATGAACTGCTCAATAACACGCTCTTGGAACTCCATGTCATCACGGAAATCACAGGTGTATGCGTGCAGCTTCAGGCGCGACATGAAATCATTCGCAGTTTCTCTCTCCTGCTGAACAAATTTCTGTAGATACAGTCTGG
>JBAMJV010008084.1:0-15000 GCA_037951105.1 Echinarachnius parma
TGACATATTATCGATGCAGCAAATGCATGATTGAGCAGATCGGTGGTATGTCCCTATCTTAGCCCATGCTATAGAAAGGAACCCTTTGCCATTGGAGGATGTAGCACTTAAACCTGCTTGTAGAAAGTGACGACCTTGCACCGCGCACCAATTACGCCGTATTGTTTTACGTATTCTGGAAACAAAATTGTTGAACGCGCTCAGCCATGTCAGTTGTGTAATAGCTTGCTGGAACATGTCAGAAAATGTGATAATTTAATAGCCTTTGACAATGAATAGATAAAATTGTTGTATAATTAGGGGTAAGCCTTCTGCAGTTTCGATGGGTGATCTCTGCCCAATGTCGCATTTATATTTCTATGCACCTTAAACATATCTAACCGAGCATGGTGGCTTAGCGGTTTAGAGTGTCCGCCTCATGCACGGGAGGTCCCGGGTTCGAACCCAGACCGAGTCATACCAAAGACTTTAAAAATGGCACCCTTCTGCCTTCTAGCCAGGCGCTCGGCATTTATAGAATGGACAAGGGAAAGTTAATCACACGAGTTACCAGAGGACTGGCCCCCTTCTGTAGCTTTCGCTACATTTAGTAGACGTGTGGCCTAGAGCTAATGAATCGGAGATAGGCGCCGCCTTATGTGCCAACGGGAAGGACTTCAACTTTTAAACTAACTTTAATATTTGGTAAATATATATATATATACATATACTGTATATGTGTTTTTTTAGTTTAGCTTATTTGCAGTTCATTGCATTGTTATTTTTGTAGTTTTGGTTATATGATTTTAAAGTCTTGTATTTGATCACCATATTTGTAAACTTCTGTATGTCACGGCCTCTCTGATAAACAGCCGCATTTGGACGATCGAGGATGTTTCGTTTTGAAAAGATAACACAAAAATAAACAAACAACGTTTTTTCTTAAGCACGTGACACTCAAAATCCTTTTTTAGAGTAAACTTTAATTTTCTTCAACATTTGTTATGTACATTCCGGTAAAGGTATTGGCTTTTTAGTCATCAGGGTAACATTTGACACGTATCTATATATCGCTATATATATATTTATATGAACTAGAAGGCATGGAGGAGTTAGGTTCTCATACGCATAATTATGAACAAACTAGCGAATTATGTTTAGACTAAGATTATTATAATGAATGTCTTAAATATACTGGCTTTATTCTTTGGAATTGTCGGTAATGTGATAAAGGTTCTTGATAACTACATTCAGTAGATACTTATCTGTAAATATTATCTGTACCTAAACATGCAATTACTATGTGCTTGTTTATGTTATGAGACAGATTCTGTCTGTCAGTTCTTGTACATACATAAATATATCTGCAAATGCAACAATAAATATTTCATGCAGTGTGAGAACAAAAAAGGTGTATTGAAAGAGAAATATTTTAATCACAATTTATATGAACTCAGTGGATATTAGGTACTGTAGTCTACGTTAGTTTACTGCATAAAACAATTCTTGAGTGTATTTCGTCGAGTGTAGTGATATCAATACGTTATCTCACACAAACCGTTTGTTGTTGTGTTTTAGTATGCCTGTTAGTATATTATCCAATTGTGTACAGTATACTGCAAGACTTTTCGCGAATTAAAGTTTATCAACATGAATTGATTTATATCCGGCATATAAAGATGCAAATTATATTGAATTACAATCACTAGTTTAATATAAACAAACGTATAATTGTAAATAATTGCTGCTCCATACAATAATACACACTTCGCTTTTTGATGTCCAACAATGGCATTTTCGTAAGTTGAAAACTCTACTTCTGCGTAGATTAACTAAATACCTGAACGTTATATATCTATATATATGTTCATATTAACAAAAAGAGCATGGTAGAGTTATGTTCTTATACGCACATCAACAAACTAATGAATTATATTCAAGTTCAAGTTCAAGTTCATTTGTATTCATTTCAATCATAAAAACATAAATTTACAATACAATCATATATAATACAAGTGATGAATCATTCATATAAATACATATTGAAATGTTTAGACTAAGATTACTAATGCATGTCTTATTCCCAAAAAATATTTTGTGTGTTTTCTTTGGAAATGTCGTTGATGTAAATATTATCTGTAATCATGCAATTATTATGTTTTTGTATGTTATGAGACACATTTTGTATGTTATGAGACACATTTTGTATGTTATGAGACACATTTTGTCTGTCATCTCTTGTACATACAGTAATATATTTGAAAATGCAACAATAACAAATATTGTTCATGCTCATTTTGAGAACAAAAACAGGTGTATACAATTATTAAAAGAGAAATATTTTAATCACATTTTATATGCACTCAATTTATATTATGTACTGTAGTGTACGTCAGTCTACTGCATTTAGGATACAATAATTAAGTGTAGTAACATCAATAAGTTATCTCACACAAACCGTTTGTTGTAGTGTTTTAGTATATTTTTTTTTGTCCAATTATGTACAGTACTGCAAAATTGTTCACAAACTGTAGTTTATCCACATAGATTGATTGATATTCAGCATACACAGATGCGGATTATAATGAATTACAATTAGTAGTTCAGTTTACAAACGTCAAATTGTAAATCATTGCTGCTCCATGCAATAATGCACACGTCACTTTTTTATGTACGTAAGTTGAAAACTCTATGTCTGCGTAGATTAACTAAATATCTGAACGTAATATATCTATGTATATGTGAATATGTCCATATGAACTAGAAGAGCATGGAAAAGTTATGTTCTCATACGCATATGAACAAACTAGCGAATTATATTTAGGCTAAGTTACTAATGCATGTGTTATTCCCCTAATTGAGTTTGGGTATATTGGCTTTTTTCTTTGGAAATGTCGTTAATGTGATATATGTTTTTGATAACTACATACACGAAAAACTAATCTGTCGATATCATCTGTACCTAATCATACAATTATTATGTGTTTCTTGTTTATAAAATAAGACAAATACTGTCTGTCAGCTCTTGTATATACAGTAATATATTATCTGAAAATGCAACGATGACAAATTTGGTTTATGCTCATTGTGAGAACAACAAATTTGTATACACGTATTGAAAGAGAAGTATTTTAATCACATTTTGATATGCACTCAATTGGTATTAGAGGTACTGCAGTCTACGTTACTTTTCTGCATTTAGGATGCAAGTGTATATGAATGAATGAATGAATGAATAACTTTATTACCAATAAGATAACAATATAACAATCATACATGAATATAAGAAATGTTGACAGACAAACAAACTGGTAAAAGGACCCTACAGAAATAGCAACTTTTGCTAGTGGGGCGTAGGACCCTAGATGTACATGAATAGACGATATGCTTACATTTGACTAAGGCAAGAGTAAATAACATTCTACACTATTTTCTACACTAAGTATTTACAATAGTGGACACACTAATAACTACTAAACTATAAGATTATATAAAACATGTAAAATCTGATCAAGAGAATAAAAATTGCTTTATGTTTGGTAGCATAACTGATATATAGATATCAGTTATTTATCTTACACAAATCGTTCGTTGTTGTGTTTCAGTATGGCTTTTATTATGTTGTCCAATTGTATACAGAACTGCATGACTTTTCGCGAATCATAGTTTATAAACATAACTTGATTGATACCCAGCTTACAAGGATACGGATTATAATGAATAACAATTAGTAGTTTAATCAATAAGCGTCAAATGGTGCATAATTTCAACTCCATGCAATAATGCACATATCGCATTTTGATGTCAAATAATGAACTGTTCGTAAGTTGAAAACTTCACTTCTGCTTAAATATAACTTATTAACTCATGTAGCTTTTAGGGAGGTTATTATAGACGTTGTTAACAAAACACACTGTAAATAATTGTAAAGCTGGATTGTTGTGATGCTTGCTTATTTTATGTTCACCCTGTGTGTTGATGAACGTAATGGGATATCGACAGTTTCAAGATTGTTCACGACTTCACGAATCAATATGAAATGTGTTATACTTGGATAGTTACACTGTAAATGTTGTGCTACCTACGTTCTGCATGAAACCAATGTATTCATCTAGTTAATATGAGTAACAACGTCGCTGCGTAGTGAAGAAGTTCACTTTAATGTTAATTTCGTCTATGTCCATCATAATACAATTCAATTAATATTGTACTAATCATTAATTCATGTTAATATGTTTGATAGAATAGTTTTATTTTGTAAATTATCATGCAAGATCATTTCCGGTAAGATTTACACATTTGTATAATAATGATTCATCATAATACAATAATGCATGCATTTAGTTGTGATAATATATTTCATGTGACTGTACTAATGTTTGGATGAAGTCATATTGAAGTCGTTTGTCTTTGTTTCATAGATTACTCAATATTATTCTGCTGTATATATTCGATTCAATTAATTTTTGTTATTATAGTTTCACATTTAATATGAATGTAAATCGTGTCATCTCTATGAATTTTGACGGACACTCCTCCCTTCAAAATATGTAGACGCACCCCCCCCCCCTCTTAAATCTCACAGACACCCTCCCACCCCCTCGAAAAATCTTCACCGACACCCCCCTAAAAAACACTTGTCCGACACCCCTCTCGAAAATTTTGGTCGACGAAATAACCCCCCTCCCCCCCCCCCCCCCTTAACAAAAATCCTCGGTACACCAGTTAATCCACCATCAGTTTTACAAGACTTACAAGACTAACTCTGAAAACTGGAACAATGTATTACAAATCACGCTTACTCAGCGTACAAAACTCGGTCCCCTATATTTTCCTGTTTATGTAAATGATTTTTATTAATATCTCCAATGGTTTGCTTTTTATATTGTACGCTGATGATACAAATATTTCAGTTTCTCATAATTATATTATAATTGGTTGAGCACCGATCTAGCAATCCAGAGGTCTCGGGTTATCCCCCCGGCGAAGCCAATTTTTCTTTGCTCATTTTCAATAATTTACAATATTTCTAGTCAGTTTCCTTTATGTTTGAATTTAATCAATCCAAAACACCTGCATCACTTAGCGCGATCCCGCGAATTTTATTTAGAAAAGTTTATTTAATTGTCCTTTGTTAGTTCCCGGTTTATAATTATAGCTTCTGACTATTCGAGCAATGAAAAGGGTTTCATGGGAATGGTCCCCATTCAACGGTCTTTGTGGCTCGTTGGTTGAGCACCGGTCTCGCAATCCAGAGGTCTCGGGTTCGATTTCCGGCGAAGCCTTTTTGTCTTTGCTCATTTTCAATCATTCATAATCAAACTTGGTAACATTGTTAATCGTTAACTAAACACAACAAAAAAAGGAACTCCCCCCTAAGCGAAATGGCGTAACTTTTTAAAATATTGAGTTTGAGCAACGTAACTTGGCAGGAATGTTTCTAAAATGATCGGCTAACGTCTCTGTGAAAATAAATTTGATCTGCCATGCCATGCATGAGTGAGCATACATTAAAGGAAAAATGTCACTTTTCAAAAGTCACAAGCATCAAAAAGTAAAAATTCGGCTTTTGATGTGTGGTCACTCATCCATGACTCGACGGACCAATTTCATTTTCACACATAAGTTAGTCAATAAATGTAGGAACAATCCTGCCGAGTTATTTTGCTCAAAACCTTTTCGTTAAAAAGTTATGTTATTTGATTAAGGGGGACTTATTTTTGTGTTGAGTTTAATTGATCAGTATTTTTGGAATAAACTCAACAAAAAGTAAGTCTCCTCGATTAGATAACATAACTTTTTAACAAAAATGTTTTCAGCAAAATAACTCAGCAGGATTGCTCCTGCACTTATTGACTAACTTATGTGTGAAAATGAAATTGGTCCATCGAGTCATGCATGAGTGAGTACACATCAAAGGAAAGATTGGCACTTCGTGTGCTCACTCATGCGTGACCCAATGGACCAACTTTATTTTCACTCAGAAGTTAGTCACAAAGTGTAGGAACAATCCTGCCGAGTTATTATGCTCAAAACATTTTTGTCAAAAAGTAACGCCATTTTGATTAAGTGACTAACTTTTTTTGTTGTGTGTATTACCAAAGCGTGCATGATTCATAAACACAACAAAAAAAGTGAGTCCCCAAATCAAAATGGCGTCACTTGTTTGACAAACTTGTTTTAAGCATAATAGCTCGGCAGGATTGTTCCTATACTTTGTGACTAACTTCTGAGTGAAAATGAAGTTGGTCCATTGAGTCACGCATGAGTGAGCACACAAAGTGCCAATCTCTCCTTTGATGTGTACTCACTCATGCATGACTCGATGGACCAATTTTTTTTGCACACAGAAGTTAGTCAATAAGTGTAGGAACAATCCTGCCGAGTTATTTTGCTCAACATATTTTTGTTAAAAAGTTATGTTATTCTAATCAGGAGGAGACTTACTTTTTTGTTGAGTTTATTCCAACAATACTGATTAATTAAATTCAACACAAAAAAGGTCCCCCTTAATCAAATAACATAACTTTTTAACGAAAAGGTTTTGAGCAAAATAACTCGGCAGGATTGTTTCTACATTTATTGACTAACTTATGTGTGAAAATGAAATTGGTCCGTCGAGTCATGGATGAGTGACCACACATCAAAGGCACAATTTTCACTTTTTGACTCTTGTGACTTTTGAAAAGTGACATTTTCCTTTAATGTGTGCTCACTCATGCATGGCATGGCCGATCAAATTTATTTTCACAGAGACGTTAGCCAATTATTTTAGAAACATTCCTGCCAAGTTATGTTGCTCAAACTTAATTCGTTAAAAAGTTACGCTATTTTCCTTAGGGGGGGAGTTACTAACCCTAGGTTTCAAATTGGTCTAAAGCAAATACGTTGTTCGTTAATCTTGATTATATTTTCTTTGATGGCCGTCCCCCTGATCGTGATATTCAACTTGATTTAGATAATGCACATATTGAAAGAATACCCCTATAAACAAATAGGTTATTAGGTGTCTTGATTGATGATAATTTGGGACGGAAATAGCAAATGTATTATTTGTCTAATAAAGTTAGCATGTATATTGGTATTATGAACACACATTTTTTAGTGTGCCATTTTCTGCAAACTGTATAACTGAGTAATTGTGTATTATCTTATAAGATATATTTCATTATATGGGGCGCTTTTTATACAAGCTTCCTGCTTTATGAAGTGATCCCCAATACGCATTTTACACTGTATTATATATATTTTTCTTTTTATTGTGAATAAAATGGATTTAAATGAAATAATGAGATATGTTTTGTTTGTATATCAACACGCTTTGGATTGAAATGATGATTATAGCAATTAAACCATTATTTTGTTTATCTATACATTACTTTAACATTCAAAAAGTCATGTTTTGATTTGATTTGATTGATTTGATTTTATTTCCACATTCAAAGTTTAAAATACAATGTAAAAGCAAAGCATACAAAAACATATCATATACATAACAACTACTACTGCAAATATACATTTACATAATTATATACAAACAAGTAAAGCATGAACAAAAAAACAAAACAAATACAACAAAAAAGACGCCATAGATTGAAAATACAGAAGTAAGGGGGAAAAGTATAAACCGTATTTGAATGTGGGGGGATAACCAAAAGCCAAAATAAAGGCTTATCTAGGGCAGTCCCCGAGAAAATAACAAAAGACTGGATAATGAATACATGTATAGGGTTTAGAGAGACAGAGAGGGAGGTAGTGAGAGAGAAAGTAAACAGAGAGGGGGAGGGGAGATAAAAACTAAAAGAGTTTGTTTACATGCATGAACAGTTCTAAGAGTGATTGCACAGCATAATATAAAATTTGAATTTCTTTTTAAAATTGGATAATGTTGGACACAATTTTTAATTCATTTGGTACCATATTCCAGCTTTTTGATCCTACAAAGGTAATGGTAGTTCTTGAGAAATTATATGTATACAATGGTACACGTACATTCCCATGAGCTCTTGTGTTGTGTTGATGAATTGCACAATTGAGATTTAAAATATTATTAAATATGGATGGAAGTGAGCCTTTAAAATAAGAATACATAAAAATTGCAATTTGGAATTGATTTAATTGATATATAGTTAAAATATTTAATTTATAAAACAAAGGAGAGCTATGGCTAAGAGGTTGGGCATTACACATTATTCTTATTACACGTTTTTGAAGTATATACAGCCTATTGCTAATTGATATTGCACAATTTCCCCATACTATATTGCAATATGATAAATAAGGTAAAATCAGTGTATTATACAACATTAAAACTACTTTCACTGGAACAATGGGCTTTACACGATAAATAACACCAATTGCTCTACATATTTTACAAGATATATCATTGACATGTTCTTTCCATGATAATTTTGCATCAATTGTTACGCCTAAAATCTTAATTTTATCAACCTTCTTCAGAAGGTTACCAATTTTAATTTTAATTTTAAGCTTGGCATTATCTACAAATAAATGTTTTGGCTTAAAAAGCATGTAACATGTTTTATCCATATTAATAATTAAACGATTTGCAATAAACCACTTACGAACATTGTTCATTTCCGTATTGACTATATTATTCAATTCAACTATATCAGTGCGTGAAAAAATAAGTTTGTATCATCTGCAAACATAATTGAAAAGAATAAATCACTAACATACTGAAAATCATTCACAAATAACAAAAATAGCAATGGTCCAAGCACAGATCCCTGTGGAACACCTGTTTGTATGTACTGTGTGTCAGATGAACAATTATCGACATAAACAAATTGTTTACGATTAAAAAGGTAACTATGAAACCATTTCAAAATGTTTCCTCTTATACCATAATGCTCTAATTTTTTCAATAATATATCATGGTTTATACAATCGAAAGCTTTCGAGAGGTCTAAAAAGATTCCTATTAAAAATTTCTTTTGTTCAAAAATATTGGCAAGATTATGAGTAAATTCTAAAGGTGCAGTACGTACTTGTTGAGTAGCCATGTCGAAAACCAAATTGCCTTTCATATAAAATATTATTCCTCTCTATATAACTCATGAGTTTATTATACATTATTTTTTCAAATGTCTTTGTAAATATTGACAATAACGAAATCGGTCTATAGTTTGATGCCATATTTTTGTCACCCTTTTTAAATACTGGAACTACTTTAGCTAATTTAAGTTGGTCCGGAAATACTCCGCACTCCAATGAAAGATTAAACATATTGCACAATGGCTGTAAAATAAAAGTAATAGTCTTTGTATACACTTTAACATTAACATCATCAAACCCCGGCTCTTATTAACTTTAAAATCACAAACAACTTCTAAAATATCGGCAAGAGTTATTGGTGCTAAAAACATAGAATGGGGTAATCTTTTTTTTAAGTAATATTCAAATCAATTCACAATCTACTAACTTTTCTGTGAGCTTACCTCCTATTGTGCTAAAATAAGCATTAAAACAATTTACAATATCATGTTTGTCTTCTTTTAAAATACCTTCATCTATAATTGATTTACCTTGATCTTTAGTATTGGATTTATTAAGAATTTTGTTTATCATTTCCATGTTTTATTCATATCACCATTTAATTCATTAAATTTATTTATATAATATTCGCGTTTACACTTTCTCATTTGTGTATTAAATACATTTCTAAATTTATTGAATCTTCTTTTTCTTATTACTGTAGGATTCTTAACATACTTCCTATACAATACATGTTTCTTTTTGCACATTTTACGCAACGAATTATTAAACCAAGGTTTCTTTTCCTTTTTCAATTTCGATTGAACTTTCTTCTTGACAGGAAAACATTTATTATAAAGGAGCATATATTGATTAAAAAATGATTCAAATCTGTCATTTACATCATCGAAATTGTGTATAAATAACCAATCTTGTTCACGTAACATGGTACTAAACCGGGCAATAGATTCGTCATTTATCACACGTTTATAATAGAAAGATTGAGGTAGTGTATTTTTTTATATTACGAGATGTTGCGAATATTGCACAATAGTCACTAAAATCACAAGAGAATATACCAGAGTAGCATATATTATCTATATTATTCGTAAAAATATTATCTAAAAGAGTCGCACACTCAACAGTGACTCGTGTAGGCTTAGAAATTAAAGGAGTAAAAGAAAAGGATGTTAGCAAGTCTAAGAAACTATTTGGTGATGTATTCAAACTCAATAAATTTACATTGAAATCTCCAAGTAAAAGACTCTCCTTTTTTTAATTTGATATTTTTTGTAAAATTATTTCAAGTTTATCAATAAAAGATAATATTGGTTTATCTGGAGGCCTATATATAATATTAACTATAACATTTTTATGAGAATGTAAATTATGTACTTCAATACAAATAGATTCAAAAACATCATCCATAATTTCTAAGTCATGTCGTCTTTTAAAATCAACATCCTTATGAACATAAATACCTACACCACCTCCTCGTTTGTGAGTACGATTATTGGCAAGAAAAGCATAATTAGGAATATTTAAAAATGTGCATTCACTCTCTTTTAACCAAGTCTCTGTTAATCCAATTATATCAAATTTTAAGTCAAAACAGTCTAAAAAAATGTTCATATTATCAAAATTCTTCTTTAAGCTTCGGCAATTAAAATGTATCATAGATAATTGTGTATTATCAACAAAGTTTGAATATTAAATTCATCAGGAGTCACATACGGGGAATCAAACGGTAATCTATCTGATATCGTATCCATGTTTAACTAGAGCAAGGCTGGCGTTCATATGCTGTGATGTTATGCATGTAGATTGGGATTGAAAACATACCAGTAAAAGAGAAAGCATTGTTCAAGGACAAATACTTACATAATACAGGTGAAAGGTTCTGGACGATACTGAAGTAGTAAAACACATATACATCATACCTATAATACTATATGGAGCAAACTATATAGTTATAAAACTTATAATATATATTCTAATATAATATATTCTAAGTTTAACAATTTGCTTCATTTCTGTAATGCGATATGTCCACTGAGTGGTTTATGAACATTCCGTGTCGAATAGATTTGATATGGCCGCGTAATTAGTGAATATGCAAGTTATATTAGCTATCTCATTGACATAACTTTGTACACTGTTGAATGCTAATCAGTAGGGCTGTTATGTTCTAACATATCAATCATAAATGTCTGTGTAAAGAAAGAGAACTAAGGAAACCCGAAAACTATTCAAGTCCTTTGTCATGCGAATAAAACAAGGTATGTCATGTTTTTGAGAACCACTAAAGTTGTAAGTTAGTTGTGCTGATTTTGACAATGTAACTGGATACCTTCATAATTAGAAACTCGTTCTTTATTCTCTTAAAGTCTTGATTTTGATGTATTGAAATAAGTACATTATGAATCAGGGGCCTGGGAACGATTTTTTACTGAGCCTCAGCTAGTGGCGTACCCGGGATTTCTTTCCTGAGCCTGAGCCAGTGGCGTAACCAGGATTTTTTTAAGCGGGGGGGGGGGGGGGGGGGCTGCAGCCCCCAGTCCCCGCCTCCTACGTCTATGGAAATGGTGTACACTGCTGGCAGTGACGTATAGCAAGGAGCCTTGTCAATTTGTGAAGGTTATTCGTCGACCAACATTTTTCGAGGGGGGGGGGGGGGGGGGGTGGCGGTGACGATTTTTTAAGGGGGTTGTCGGTGAAGATTTTTCGAGGGGGGGGGGGGTGTCGGTAAAGATTTTTCGAAGCCGTATCCGAGTTCCGTCAACTATTATTTTCTCCTATGATACGTCGTCGCCTCACAAATCGGATTATGTCGGCCAAATTTTCACCGAACCGACATATTTTTCAGAGACTACAATAGACATTGCATCATTTATATACTCAACTGCAGTATAATACATGTACACACAAAAGATGGGGGTGCTTCCGCACCCCAACCTTTGTGTTTCACAGGGGTGCTATGCCCCCACCCCCACTCTAAAAAGTCAGGGTGCTGCAGCTGCAGCCCCAGCACCTCCGGTTCCCAGGGGCCTGTTATGACTGCTGAGGGGTTTTGTACGTCAGTTGACATTAATAAGTTGCACGAAGAAGTTGTTCATAATAGTTCTCAATGTAGGAGGGTTCTTTGAAGAGAGTCCAAGAGATTTTGCGATCTTCATTGAATTGCATTGTCACTTCCTGAAAATATATTTTGTTACCAATAAAAACAAACATTTCAACTCATATAGTAATGTCCTGTGAGATTATTATTGCGTGTTTAGTGTGTACAGATTAATAAGCTTAAATTGATTTTAATCGAAGCTACAAAGGGTATATATACAACTATACAATATCTTAATGCATATGTCATTTTGGGTTGTACGAGTTTGAAGGGATTTAGTAACAGTGACCAAATCCACAAAACTGGATTTGAAATATAGTGGTTCACTCATACCGTGTTGCATCGAAAATATTAATAGGAGCATTGAACAGGTTTTGGTTTGTCAAATTTCCCTTTTGTTTAAAAGATACATACGATTGACGTGTTCCGATTTTGAACTATCCACTAGATAGTCATAACTGTGTACAAAGTCAATGCAATGAGTTAGATAATATCACCTTGCATTTTTGTTCATTACACGGCCATATAAAAACCATTTAACGTGACATGTTCACACAATCAACCATTACTTACTTTTTGCACATACCAACAAAGTTAATATATCCTTTAAATAGTGATTTCCTTCGAAAATCGCACGGCGACGACCCCTAGCAATCCATCTGCCATCATCCAACGCTTAGGTGATAGGCCAGGAATTTTTGAGAATTCTGCACAGGGGGTCCCACATACGAGGGCATAAGCGCGAGTCCAAGCCTTTGGAAGGTAAAAGAACTGGCAAATAAGTTGCCAAAAACAGCGACGACAATTGCAGGACATTAGTTGGGTACTCGGGCCCAGGAGACCCCACCTCTCTCGCTACGCCGATACCGCTGATAATCACAAACAACCCACATAACAATCAAACTAAAACATGCTAGGTGGTAAATAAATCATCTTGTACTTTTAAAGGGATAGTTGAGTTTTGGTAGAGAGGGCGCTAGACTACTTTTTTTGTGTGAGGTAATGAAAAACTGAGTGTAAAATTTGAAAGAGCATAATATCTAAATAATAAAATCATCTTTGTTTGATCAAAATCGGTTCAGAGACGGCTGAAATATCCATAAATATAACAATTTGTAATAAACCTGGGGCCCCAGGTTTAGTAGAGAATTTTGAACCAGCCGTTTCAAAAAGTTACAAAATAGTTATTTAAATAGTTGTTGGTTATTTCTCTATCTAATCACTATTTCAACAAAACATCACATGCACAATATTTTATTCAAAATGTTGAAACCGATGAGTGTTAAGAGAGCGCCCTCTTACGTTTTAACGGCTCTTTTTGAATGATAACATGATCTTTACTACGTCATTTCTAATTTTGTGTTCCTTTCTAGTTATAACTATTAGTTTGTAATGTAATGATGCAGGTTTTGGTTACTAAAATTCAGTTTCACCAAAACTGTACTCTCATTACCAGAACTCAACTATCCCTTTAATAGGGAATCTGTAAACAAGTAGTACATGGTTTCTTACTATTTTCAGGTGAAAGCTGGACATTGTAGAGTTTGGTTCGGCGTAGTTGTGTTGCAAATCTCAAACTTTATATCGACAAAATAATGATTATTTCCTCTGGTGGAGAACACATTTTGGTTTTAAAAATGGGCGCAAGTCAACAAGTAAGACATTTGAATGCCTTTCCCAATCATGATTATGCAAAATGGGTTAAGGAGGCTTGCCTGATATGTTCAGGACTAAGCATAGTCTACCAAACGATGAATAGTTGCAATGGACTAGATATCAATAGGTCAGGTGTCACCAGATGGCTGAGGGGCATTATTAGAAATGTATATGGTATTTGGTGTGGCACACGCTATATGCAAACATTTCCTTGTGTACATATTTGCAATTGTGCACACAGAATCTGCGAACAAACAATTAAACTCATGAATGGCAGATCATGTCCAAAAACGGTCTAATTCTCATTCATAGCCATTAATGATTTTTTTGTATTATTTCAAGTGTAAAATAAGACCTAGATCTATTTCATCGTGCTAAATATGCCTATATTAGGGTTGTTGATTAAACAAAAGCACGTCTGGTCACGAGGAACGCATGCGTCATGCGTTTTCTACTCATCGCAGGTTTGTTTTCGAAGGTGATGGCACGATCGAAAGTCAGGTTCTGAAAATGTTCAACACAGTGATCAAAACGATCAAAACAATTTAAAATGTGGCACGTTAGGATAAGCGCTTGACTTCCGATCTCGGGAACCGAGTTCGAACCCAATCGATGCCCCGGCATTTGATGTCATTCAGCAAGGTATTTAATCCGCATTGCTGCTCTCTACCCAGGAGTATTAATTGGTACTTGGTCGGGTGTTAGATTAGCATGTAACGCTCTACATCATAGGGCAGCTTGGACATTATGCTCCCCTAAAAGTTATGCAGGTTTGAACGGTGACACGACATATGCTCCGCCGACATATGCTCCGCCGACAATTGCTCCGAAAAATGCGACAAATGCTCCGCGACAAATGCTCCGCGATATTTGCTCCGCCGACATTTGCTCCGCCGACAATTGCTCCGCCGACAAATGCTCCACCGACATTTTCTCCGCCGACAAATGCTCCGCCGACATTTGCTCCGCCGACAATGGCTCCGCCGACAAATGCTCCGAACATGCGACAATTGCTCCGCCGACAATTGCTTCGAAGACATTTGCTCCGCCGACAATTACTCCGCCGACAAATGCTCCGAAGATGCGTCAATTGCTCCGCCGAAAATTCTTCGAATATGCGACAATTGCTTAGCCGACAATTGTTCCGCCGAAATATGCTCCGGAGATACGACATTTGCTCCGGTGACAATTGCTCCGCAGAAATATATGCTCTGAAGATGACAGTACTTCAAATAGTCCAAAAACAACAT
>JBAMJV010008085.1:0-60364 GCA_037951105.1 Echinarachnius parma
AAATGCATTAAAGTAGGGTTCAGGTTACAAAGCTATAAGCCACTTATATATTCGTTTATTTCTAGGTGACGATACGTGTACACACAACGTCACCCTGATCGCCCAGGGCCAACCACCGTGCCCGGAGAACGCGTGGACTGGGATCGTGCTGCTGGCTGGATACCTCCTCATCAGTAACGTGCTCCTACTCAACCTCCTCATCGCAATGTTCAGGTAATTTTAACATTTAAACAAATTGCACAATGGCGCGCGAGGCATCCATTTCGACTGCGCGCAGTCGAAGATCCATCTTCTTAATAATAATATGTTATATGTTATAGTATACAGTTGTTAACTGGTGATGGAGGGAAAAGCACGGAATGTTCCACTCCGAGGGATTTTAAATGTTATTGAGGGAAGAGTAAATATTTATTCACGAAATAGCATTTAAAATCCCGAGGGAACATTCCATGATTTTCCCGACAACGAAGTTAACAACTGTTTTATCATCTGACTAAATGCGGGGGCTAAAATATACACATTCATGCACATGCATTGAAACTGAAATCAGTCAAAATCAACATACATTTGGTTCTCATTGTGACGTCATAATACAATCTCTTTTGCAAGCGCGCCATGTGGTTAACAGGATACAACTAACGAATGGGCTTCTTGTGATAGTATACAACTAACGAATGGGCTTTTTGTGATAGTCAAATCTATTACCGAGGTGGGCTCAAAATGATTATTAACCGAAGCGTAGCTGAGGGTAATAATCACTTTGAGCCCACCGAGGTAATAGATTGCCTATCACAATCAAGCACATTAGTATAGTTGTTTTATATCACTCATCAATATCACGGATTGCGTTCATCTTATAGCAAAATAAGTACAAATCTCTTCAATATTTCATAAAATCGCTCGTAAATTTTGACATAAAAATCAATCGACATTGATGAAGCCAAAATGAGCCTCCAGAACATAGAAGTATGAATAAACAAACCAACCCGTTTATAACTAGAAGGCTCACTTAACGCGCGCAAGTCACGTGTCCAATAGACTTTGTACATGGGCAACATGGCGGAGTGAACCGATTTTTGAAGCACAAAAGGAATACCACTAGACGTCATCGCGTCGTGACCTAGAAAGACTTGACCAATCATCATGCTATGAAGTGCGCGTATACTATCGCGCCTATTTTCCTGCGCACTGTCCTAGATTGTATCACGCTTGAGAACAATGGGATCTATGGTGACGTATGCATATGAACTTTTTTTATTGACCTCGATCTGGTGAAGACGCGTATGAACTGCTCTGTGATTGGTTTATGTAATTCCCAAGTATCCCATAATGCAACCTGCAGTGGTATTCCTTTCGATGACCAAAAATCGCGGCACTCTGGCAGCAGTGACACCCCCCTGCTCCAGAATCATGGCGCATCTAATACGCTTAATGTCATTGTTTATTGTGCGCATACAACAACAAAGACGCAAAACTGAGTGCGCACCAACGCGCTGGCAATTGCACACGGGTTGGTTTGTTTATTCATAATTATATGGCACACATACGCGATGAATGCGTACTAGCGCGCCCACGGATGTGCTTATTGGCTGTCTTGGCGTTCTTCTTCCTTTGACCTAGATTAGTGTTAGTTTTTACTAACAAGGGCAATCACGTGACTAGAACGTGTGCGCCACAAATTTGTTCGCGTGTGTATTTTGCTAAAACACATGATCTATGGGATGAGCCCGCAACGCACTTTTAGTGTTAGTATAAAACTAACAAATGGGCTTCTTGTGATAGTCAAATCTATTACCGAGGTGGGCTCAAAATGATTATTACCCGAAGCGTAGCTGAGGGTAATATCATTTTGAGCCCACTGAGTTACCTATCACAATCAAGCACATTCGTTAGTTGTTTTATATCACTCATCAATATCACGGATTGTGTTCAGCTTATAGCACAATAAGTGAAAATCTCTGGAATATTTCATAAAATCGCTTGTAAATTTTGATATAAAAATCAATCGACATTAATGAAGCCAGTATGAGCCTCCAGAACCACGGCGCATCTAATACGCTTAAAGTCATTGTTATTTTGCGCATACAATCACAAAGACGCAAAACTGAGTGCGCACCAACGCGCTGGCAGTTGCGCACATACGCGATGAATGCGTGCTAGCGCTCCCACGGATGTGCTTATTGGCTGTCTTGGCGTTCTTCCTTTGACCTAGATGGCGTTCTTTTTCCAGGGTGTTAGTTTTTACCAGCAATGTCAATCACGTGACTAGAACGTGTGCGCCATAGAGTACTGCACAAATTTGATCGCGAATGCATTTTGCTAAAACACATGATCTATGGGACGAGCGCGTAACGAACTTTTAGTGTTAATTTTTATTAACAAGCCGGTCACGTGATTGCGCGGGGATTGCGCATGTTGTCCAAAACTATCATTTGTCAAATTCAATGGTAAAACGATCTCATGAGGGGATATAATTGTTTACATATGGAAAAGTTTTGCACTGAAATTCCCATTAAATCAGTTTTCTGCGCTAACGCGCGCACAGCACGCTCAAGTTCAAGCTTCATGAATTATTCATGAGCATACGCGGTCTAAAAGTTTGGACTTGTCCATTATCGGAAATAGGTAGATTGCAGTATCTTTCGAGCGGAAATCGCTCTAGATCAGCAGATTTGTTCTCGATTATAATGAAATAAAAAAACACTAACGTTACATGATTTTAAACATATTTGATCTCCATAATGTTAAGCGCACAAAAAATATGTTTAACAAATATGTACGTACAAAATACTGTACGTACGTTCACCCACCAATGAATGTAGCAGTCATATGACGTAATCGTCCGATATGCTAATGAGGCGCTATGTCCATAGAGGCGATTGGTTTAAAAATAAAAGGCTCTTTAGTAAATCTTTATATCCGACGACGTTCAGTAACCAATCAGCATGAGTTTTACATATGTTATAAATTTATGTTTTTAACATCGAATGCCGAGAGACCCAGATCGTAAGAACATTCGGCCGACGAGTTACAACCGTTCAAAGTTGACCCTCGCCGCGCGTAACCTACATTACTGTACAATTTGCGTGTATAAGATACAAAAAGGCGGGGAAAAATGAAGCTCAAGAGTCATTTTCAAGAGCTGGTCCGACGAGATGCAATATTGATTCTCTTCCAAATTGTAATATGTTATAAAAAACAATATAAAGAATCGAATGCCGAGTGACCCAGCTCTCAATTCATCTTGGTTTGGAATTGGTAGTATTTTATGTTCATACTAGCGTGTTAGGAGCTCGTGAAGAGGAAAGTTTGACACGTTGTGTAATATGCGCGCGCGCTCCCGCATCCCGGCCGCGCGTGCAGGGAGCAAATGGGACTACTTTTCCGAGTAACAAGCCCGGTCACGTGATTGTGCATATTGTCCAAAACTATCGTTTGTCAAATTCAATGGTAAAACGATCTTATGAGGGATATAATATATATATAATATTATATCCTTCATTAATGCAATCCTGTTCAGTGATTGGTTTACATAGCGTCATGTGGCCAAACATAGTAATGCCCATGGAGAAAAATGTGCTATACCGTGACGTCATTCATGGTATAGTGCACTAAACCATGAATGACTTGCGAAATATGCTCGACGAGATTTCGCAAAGAGTAATTTAAAAAGAAATACAGAATATATTCACCCGTGAATATCAATAAGTTCCAAAGAATATTCTAGAGATGCATTTCATGTATAACATGGCGGTATTCGAATTCAAATATTGTGATCGTTGCATTGCCATTAGACTGCGTCACTTTTGAAGACGTAATTGACTATTCTACAAACGTGTACAGTTATGATTGGATTACATAATTGGAATTATGTTGGATGACTCTGAATCATCGACTCAAAGTGACATTTATGGTAAGTGAAAGCATTTTAATATAGGTTTTCCCGGCCAATTTCCAACATTACGCGCCCAAATTCGTTTATGTGCATTCAATTTCGTGCAATTGCCGTGGAGGAGTCGCTTTGGTCATTCAAATTCATATTACGAGCAATGCATATTCGTATATGGGCACTCAAATGTCAATTTGCGAAATTCAAATTCGCAAATGGGCATTCGATTTCATCATTGGGCGTTATTTTCAACAAATGGGCATTCAATTTAATACGGCAAGCTCGACAATCGCCCGTTTGTGCATTCAATTTCGTTAATGGGTTACCAATTTCCAGAAATGTTCATTCGATTTAAGTTACTCAAACAACGTCCATACGTACTCACACATACACATATTTACATGCATGTATACAACCATGTACATACGCACACACATACAAACACACATATACATGACATACGATGACTTTGGTTTATCTTTTATATCATCATCACCGTTCTTTTCCTTACATACACACTAAAAAAAGGAGTGCAATTGTGCACCCCTAGGGGTGCACGATCTTGTCCCATATTTTGCACGCCTAAAGGTGCACATGTGCACCCCTTAACAGGGATGTACATGAGCACCCTTGAAAAGCTGCATATGTACACCCCAAGAGTGCCCATGTCTACCTTATAGGGTGAAAGATCTTGTCCCATATTTTGCACGCCTAAAGGTGCACATGTGCACCCCTTAACAGGGGTGTATACTGAGCACCCTTGAAAAAGGTGCATATGAACACCCCAAGCGTGCCCATGTTTACCTTATAGGGTGCACGATCTTGTCTCATATTTTGCACGCCTAAAGTACACATGTGCACCCCTTAACAGGGGTGTACATGAGCACCCTTGAAAATGTGCACATGTCCACCCCTGGAGTAAACATTTCCACCCTTCGAGGTGCAAACTTGCATCCATAAAGGTGCACATGTCCACCCCTGGAGTAAACATTTCCACCCTTCGAGGTGCAAACTTGCACCCCACTAAGGAGCAGATTTGGTTCGTAAAAGGTGCACATGTCCATCCCTGGAGTGCACATTTCCACCCTTCGAGGTGCAAACTTGCACCCATTAAGGAGCAGATTAGGTTCGTAAAAAGGTGCACATTTCCACCCTTCGAAGTGCAAACTTGCACCCATTAAGGGGCAGATTTGGTTCCTAAAAGGTGCCCATGTCCACCCCTGGAGTAAACATTTCGACCCTTCGAGGTGCAAACTTGCACCCATTAAGGAGCAGATTTGGTTCCTAAAAGGTGCACATGTCCACCCCCGGAGTAAACATTTCCCAAAGGCCGAGAAGCGATACCGATAACAGATTTTCCCAACGGGATACTCCTTTTAGAAAAACAACAAATCTTGGTTACCGACACACGCCAAAGCGGGCCCTAATTTGCTAAATATCTAAAAATCTGTCGACGATGAAAAAAAAATAATCACACTCTACAGACGGATAAGGTTATTATTTTTCCATATAATGCAATAATATAATCAATTAACATAAAATGTGTAATATAGTGAATTATCTGCCAAAAAATACGATTCGAACCACAGATTCGCGACATCGTTCCTAACACTTCATGCATATTCATCAATGACAACAGTGACGTCATGTACTTAAACCCGCCCATTGTTGACTGTGATCTAGCTTATGGCGTTTACGTTTATAGTGATGCAATATACATGGGCAATGAAAGGCTGTAATAGGATGTAATTATACGAAAGTGAAGCGATTTCATTTTTCATTTTTCATTCCCTTTATATGACCTAGTGAACGTAGAAATTGAAATATTGCTCTCAGGAGTCCGCGATTTCCAGCGTGAACACAAACCGGCGTCCAACTAAAGGAAGCGTGCACACGTGCACGGTATACTCGATGCGCGATGCTGTCAACTGTATACACCGTGGAATTCAAAGCACGCACACATGGGATATGCATACCACGTACGTCGTCACATACACTGAAGAACTATAAAACCCGCTCAGCAATGTCATTGTTGTTGTTGTTGTTGTTGTTGTTTTAGGTTTATTGGCGTTCTTCATTCATTTTGAATATTTACGCCAATCTTTTTTTTTTCTTTCTTACTTTCTTTCTTTCTTCTTTCAACTTATTTAATTCAACTTAAAAATTAATTACTCCTAAAATATATATCATGTGTATTGTTAGTTATTCTATAAATAAAATAACTAACAAAATTTATTGAGAAATAAAATATAGTGAATCAATCCAATTCCTTGCCCGCTTTCAAGGCATCATCTGGCCAGTCCGGCTCCGTATGTCGAGCAGACTTCTCAGCCATAAGCCTAGGCCCCTCCGATGCACGCGGGCAAGGCAGGTCAATGCCATATTTGTTTTTCTTCTTTTTCTCATAACCGAAATACCAACGTATAATATAACAAAATATTTAATTCCAAATAATAACTAAATAATACAGTACACACTAAAAATTAGGCGTGCACATGGCGTGTACGATCCTCCCCCTGAACCCCTTCCGTGCCCGCGTGCTCCTGTAAAGGTACCTGTCCCGCATACGTCAACATTTTCTCCTCTGAGCGTGCACAATACAGACTGTCCCAGAAAAAACGAAACCAGGTTTCATGGCAGAAATTTTCTGTCATAATGAATAATTTCTTTGATGATATATATATGTCTGAAAAGCTCTGTGTCTCTTCTTTCATTTGATGTACAACTTATGGCACATAATTCACGCAAGACTGAATTAGAACAATGGAAAGAGGTGTTACCAAAATTCGATTTGCGCGCAGAAATTGCAAGTTTGGGTGAGGTTTTGGGGTGAGTTTTAACGGTAGTAAACGTACTTATTTTGAGAAAAGACAAACACCTCATAAAAATACATAATTTTATCTTTTATATGACACCTCATGATTAAAAAATAAATGATTTATGCCAGAGAACGAGTACAATGAAATCATGCTTGATTCCAGCCCAAATGGGTAATTTTCCTGATCTAGCCCGTTTCCCATGGTTTCCCTGATCCCCATGTTTGTGTAAATTCACTCATGCATCAAAGTCCATTGTCAGGAAAGGTGAGTGACTTCTTACTCAACTTTCACTCATTTGGGCAGAAATCAGGCATGGTTTCATTGTACTCGTTCTCTGGCATAAATCATTAATTTTTTTAGCATGAGGTGTCATGTAAAAGATACAAATATGAACTTTCATGTGGTGTTTGCCCTTTTTAAAAATAAGTACGTTTACAACCCTTAAAACTCACCCAAACTTAAAATTTATGCGTGCAAATGGAATATTGGTAACACCACTTTCCATTGTTCTAATTCAGTCATGCTTGAATTATGTGCCATAAGTTGTACATCAAATGAAAGAAGAGACACAGAGCTTTTCAGACATATATATATCATCAAGGAAATTATTCATTATGACAGAAAATTTCTGCCATGAAACCCGGTTTCGTTTTATCTGAGACACGGTGTATATGGGGTGGAAATGTTGTTGTTGTTGTTGTTGTTGTTGTTTGGTTTTTGTGGCGATTAGTCAATGGTGACTATTGTCGCCAACTACTATTTTTTTTCTCTTTTTTAAAAATTACATTTCAATGTACCCATTTATATCATCAACATTTATATATACACGTATGCATCTATTATGCCTGTTTATTTTCCTTTTTAAACATAATATAAATAATAATTTTTGACGAATTTTCAAGGCATAACAAAAAAAAAAAAATACAAAAAATCATCAAGGCTTGAGCCACAGTTGCTATACAAAATAGCTCCTTGGCTTGAGAAACATACAATTGGGCGGCTTCAAAACTAGGGGTAATGGGTTCGAATTCTCTCTTATGCCTCTTCTTTTTTTTCTTTTGCCATAATTCATGGGTACCATTGGGGTGTTCATATGCACCTTTTCAAGGATGCTCATGTACACCCCTGTTAAGGGGTGCACATGTGCACCTTAAGGCGTGCAAAATATGAGACAAGATCGTGCACCCCTAGGGGTGCACAATTGCACTCCTATTTTTTAGTGTGTACAGGAGGTAAGTAAACAGATTGGGCTTTCAAGGTGCATGTGCATAATTAATTTCTCTTCATACAAAGTTAGTTTCAGTCAATCAATCGAAATCTATTTGTTCTAATTACATAGTCTATCAGTGCTCTTTGATGAGCCTTGATTTCGGAATTTAATAACAAATAAAATCTGATCTGATAACATCAGTCTAATCTTTGTTCAAGGAAACAATATGGGAATAATCAATCTGGCATTATACGAAATACAACATATATAATTTATTTCAAAAATATATCAACACCCAACATTCAAATTCATCTTAGCATTTAATAATGTGCCTATTATCATGTAATTCGTTCAAAATTAGGAGGAAGATACGAAAAATATAAACCTATCTGCTCCGACTACGACTACACGTAGGGTGCACATTTCCACCCCATACATTGTGCACGCTCAGAAGAGAAAATGTTGACGTATGCGGGACATGCACCTTTACAGGAGTACGCGGGCACGGAAGGGGTTGAGGGGGAGGATCGTACACGCCAAGTGCACACCTAGTTTTAAGTGTGTAGTTTCGACCATTTCATCGTATTATATCTTTCCCTTTTCAGATATTCTTTCAACATTTTAATCTTCACTTTTCGATATTCATCAGTCACATCTTGTTTAGATTTGTTTGTCAATGTTAAATAATTTATATTCATTTCACATTGTGCTTTCGTTTTGTTTTACCTCTATTCGTTCATCATGTCTTTAATTTATCAACATGAGATATTTAGTTCATCATTTTGATCTTTATTTTCATCACATTTTCCTTTTTATCATCATCTGATTCATAATCTGTATCTTTATTTTCATCATGTTGTGTTTATTGATTGCCCATGCACGAAATAACTGTACCATATACCATGATGTTACATATCCATTACATTTCAACTGTACATGTTTAATTTGAATGAAATTATAATGAACTTGTTTGCCCATGCGCGAATTTTAATGACCGAAATGAGACCGGAGACCTAGAGATGAATTTGAATGACCATTAACGAAAATGAGCCTCGAGTAGATGTTTCGTCGGACTGGCGTAGGGCCAGAAGCGTACTATTGCGTAGGCATGGCGTACAGTAGCGTAGTGTTGCGTAGACTTGCGTTGGCATGACGCGTAGTGTTGCGTAGACCTGCGTACTGTCTGCGTCCAGTGTCTACGCAGACAGTACGCAAATAAAATTAAACATGTTCAATTGTTTGCGTCCATCTCGCGTACCCCTCTGCGTACCTCAGCGTAGGACAGCGTAGGGCAGCGTACACTCGGCGTAGTCGGTATGCAACACTACGCAACTCTACGCAACTCTACGCAGGGCCCGGTGTGAAACCCCCTTTAGTTAATATGAATGACTAGAAACGAATCTGAATGACGATGTGTCGATCCAAACGCGGATTTGGTGAAATTGAATGCTGCTGATATGAAATTGCATGAGAAAATAGCGAAATTGACCGGGAAAACCTATATATATATTTTTTAAATCGTAGGAAGGATATAAAACAAATATATCATGCACTATTTCGAGCCACTAGTGAAATTATGGATTCCTCGGTGACAGAAAAAGCACTGATTTTCTTTGGGGCTGCGCCCCTCAGAAAATAGTGCTTTTCAAGTCACCTCGGAATCCATAATTTCAACTAAAATAGGCCAATCAGTGGTTCACAGCAGCTTAACATTTCAAAATGCCCTCAGATACTTGATGTCTTCTGCAAAAGGTGATTATGCACACCGTTTCTTGAAGGACTGAACTTCATTTCCATCGATCACACCAACTAATAATGTTCCCTATAGCAAGCTGTTCCACACAATGACACTATATACCTACTTAACTTCCGTGTCACCATGCATGACAAGACATAATCATGCATACACTTCAAATTCTTAGTGGCGTAGCTGAAAACTTCAAATTTTCAAGAAAACGGAACCGGTCATTTGTGCTTGTCGGGTGAACAAAGGAAACAGTGTCATGTTATATAGAGGCAAAAGGCCTCGGCTTCTGGAAAAATTTGGTGCTAATTTCCATACAATAAAAAGCCTGCAATTATTATAATCTATTACAAATTAGTCACATGGGTTTGCTACCGCCTTATTAAAACAAATTTGTTCAGTTTTCACTTTGCTTTTCCACATAGTTATATACAGTATTGTTCTGAGTCATCCAAGTGTAAAAGATGCGTTGTCAAACTATCTCTGCTTTCCTGCTCACGCTCATATCGTTTCGTTTACTTTTGCATTATCATGTTGTATCCTTTCCCCGCCAGTTATACTTTCGCGGATAACAATGTGTATCTTATACTTTTCCTTTATAGTTATATCACTTTAGATAATCTGTTTGTCTCTACCATTTCCCGCGATATTTATACTTTTCACCAAGTGCAAGAGAACACGACTGCCCTGTGGAAGTACTACGTCCGCATCGAGATGATTCACGAGTATGCCACCAAGCCAGACTTCTGTGTATTTTTGCCCCGATGTCTTTCTGCTATATCGGTTTAAAATTCAACTTCTTTCATTTTCTTTTCCCTCGATAGTTATACTTTTGACCAAGTGCAAGAGAACACGGATGCCCTGTGGAAGTACTACCGCATCGAGATAATTCACGAGTATGCCACCAAGCCCGACATCCTTGTCCCACCCTTCACCATATTGCCGTATCTCTACAAGATCTACCTATTCGTGTTCAAAAACCAGTGCTCCAGAAAGTCTCCAAGTTCTAATGGTAAGTTGAGTTGTGTTTCTATCATGCTTATGTTGATTAGCATGCTATAGCAAAGCAAAACTCTGGTAAATGTCTAATTACAAGCCCCCGCGAGTCGCACCAGAAAGAAGTTTGACTGACCTTCAAGTTTTGGTGGTATAATAATAATTATTTTGTTCGTGTTGATTTCGCTAATGTTGATCCCGGGATGTTGATTAACTAAACCTAGCAAAGCAAAGCTCTAAAAATATCTGTACAGGATCATCCAAGTCATATTCAAAGGCCCATGCTCCAGAAAGAAATGCGACCACCTTCCAAGTTCTAATGGTAAGATCTTGTTTGAATATTTTTGTTAATGTTTATCATGCTGAGGTGTATTGGAGCTAATGAATAATTTGAGACTAAACATAATGAGTACATACTGTGTCCAAACTACCAATCTACAATAAATGATTGCATAAATTTGCATTATTTAATTTAGACTTTTGTTATATAAATATTCCAACTTTATGAGCAACAGTGTATGGATCCCAAGGAACTCGCCTTCTCTTCTAAGAGCTTATTATTGTTATATAATTACTACAGGGACGATACTGCCGAAGACGTGGGAAGCCGAGATGCTGACTAGGTATCTCAACAAACCGAAGAAGGAGAATGGAAGCGTCACGAGGGGCGAGTTGATGGACCTCATGAATAAACGGTTTGATCAATGCACAAAGGACCTATCGCAACAAATACAGCAGCTTAATGAACGGTTTGATCATCTTGCGGAGTCCATCTCAACGGGGAAGAAATAGAAAGAAGCTAACTCCACTTATGGTGGAAAGATATCTCACCAGACTGAAGACGAAGAAGAAGGAGAACGAAGGCGACTTGAGGGGCGGGTTGCTGGACCTCATAAATAAACGGTTTGATCAATGCACAAAGGACCTATCGCTACAAATACAGCAGCTTATTAATGAACGGTTTGATCATCTTGCGGAGTCCATCTCAACGGGGAAGAAATAGAAAGAAGCTAACTCCACTTATGGTGGAAAGATATCTCACCAGACTGAAGACGAAGAAGAAAGAGAACGAAGGCGACTTGAGGGGCGGGTTGCTGGACCTCATAAATAAACGGTTTGATTAATGCACAAAGGACCTATCGCAACAAATACAGCAGCTTATTAATGAACGGTTCGATCATCTTGCGGAGTCCATCGCAACGGGGAAGAAATAGAAAGAAGCTAACTCCACTCATGGTGAACAGATATCTCACCAGACTGAAGACGAAGAAGAAGGAGAACGAAGGCGACTTGAGGGGCGGGTTGCTGGACCTCATAAATAAACGGTTTGATTAATGCACAAAGGACCTATCGCAACAAATACAGCAGCTTATTAATGAACGGTTCGATCATCTTGCGGAGTCCATCGCAACGGGGAAGAAATAGAAAGAAGCTAACTCCACTCATGGTGAACAGATATCTCACCAGACTGAAGACGAAGAAGAAGGAGAACGAAGGCGACTTGAGGGGCGGGTTGCTGGACCTCATAAATAAACGGTTTGATCAATGCACAAAGGACCTATCGCAACAAATACAGCAGCTTATTAATGAACGGTTCGATCATCTTGCGGAGTCCATCGCAACGGGGAAGAAATAGAAAGAAGCTAACTCCACTCATGGTGAACAGATATCTCACCAGACTGAAGACGAAGAAGAAGGAGAACGAAGGCGACTTGAGGGGCGGGTTGCTGGACCTCATAAATAAACGGTTTGATCAAGGCACACAGGACCTATTGCTACAAAATAATACAGCAGCTCATTGACGAACAGTTCGATCGTCTTGCGGAGTCCATCTCAACGGGGAAATACTAGAAGGGCGCTAACCCTATTTTTTCTTCTTCTTGTTCTTTTCTTTCTTTTTCTCCTTGTTCTTTTTCTTTCTTTTTTCTTTCTTTTTTTCTTTTGTTTTTTCTTTATTTCCCTTCTTTTTTGGTTTCATTTTAAGTTGTAGTTTTCATTGGTTGTAGGTATACATAGTGTTTTTTGTTTTTGTTTTTTATCATAGGGAGAGGTTCTCTTGTAGAACTATTATTATCACTAGTAGTAGTAATAGTAGTAGTAGTAGTAGTAGTAGTAGTAGTAGTAGTAGTAGTAGTAGTAGTAGTAGTAGTAGTAGTAGTAGTAGTACTAGTAGTAATACATGTAGTAGTGTAAGGTAATGTAAGAGTAACTTTTGAGGGCGCTGCATACTACAAGCTTTGCTTTTTAGCAGCGCCCTTCATTTTCAACAATAATTCTTTATTACTGATTTGTATATGTATATATTATGTATTTCATGACTCCTGTAAGAATATATTTTGTGCATCATTTTGTAAATTATACTTTTGTAAATGAAATTAAATTAATGAAATGAATAGAGTTTGTATAAGCTCTCTATTAAACATCTCTATGCCCCCTGGAGTACCTTATGAGCAAAAAATGAAGGAATCGTGACACGGTGGACAAAATCCAAATTTTTTCAGCAAAGCTTTATCTTGATGTAAGAATTAAGAAAAGTGGTTGCTACAAAAAATCTGATGACTGGATCATGTTAAAAATGGCGGCCATCTTGGATTTCCAAGTTAAAATAATATAAAGTGTGTATGAATTTGTTTTTAACGTTTCATGGTTCATCATAAAATACAAACCTAAAAATTAAGAACATCGCACTTCCGAAAAGCTGATTTTTAATTCAAAATGGCCGCATTTATCTTAAAAGTGCCATAATTCTGTTATTACACATCACACAGTTGTAATTTGTGTGTCTACCCTACGTGTTGAGGGTTAGTCAGTTCGATCATCGAGGCTTAGCTAATGTAGAATGTGCTACCAAAGGAGCAAGCAGACTTCAGAGTCCATGGGCGTCGATACTTACGTAATACCCATTCATCAGGGGGGGATGGATGAATGGATCATCCCCCCCTGATCAATGGGTATCAATGACAGATCGACGCCCGTGCTTCAGACCCAAAATGAGTTGTTCCGATCAAGTCTATAGCCCTCACTACCTTCATCGAGGCTGGACCAGATAGTGTAGCATGTGGTACATGACTGTCCTCTCCAATGTTTCCCTCATGGATTTGAGGGGATTCATCAGACAACAGATGCTGCTCTGAACTGGCTGGTAAATTGGCGGCCATTTTAGACGCCATCTTGGATTTTGTACTGAATTGCATTATCGCTATTCGCAGTAAGCTGCTTGACCCTCAAAATGTGGGGGTAGACACAAAAATGACAATTGTGTGATGTGTAATAACAGAATTATGGCACTTTTGAGAAAATGGCGGCCATTTTGAACACCATCTTGGATTTGTGTGGCTTCTAATTACTGAATTGCGCTATCACTATTGTCAATGAACTGCTTGACCCACAAAATGGGGGTAGACATCAAAATTACATATGTGGATGTATAATAACATAATTATGGCACTTTGAAGATAATGGCGGCCATTTTGAATAAAAATCAGCTTTTCGGAAGTACGATGTTCTTAATGTTTAGGTATGTATTTATCATGTAACATACTGCCAGAAACCGTTAAAAACAAATGCACACACGCTTTATATTATTTTGGGTGGAAAAACCATGTAGGCTATTTACCTGGAAATCCAAGATGGCCGCCATTTTGAACATGATCCCGTCATCAGATTTTTTGTAGCAACCACTTTTCTTAATTCTTACATCAAGACGAAGCTTTGCTGAACAAATTAGGATTTTTTCCACCGTGTCACGATTTTTCCTCTAAGGTACTCCACTACTATGCCCTATGCACTGTAAACAAAAATCTCTGTAATTTTACAGCAAATCTGGCGTCAGCAGAGTCGCCATAAATTCTGATGTAAAAATACAGTTTGGTTGTTATTTTCTCCTACAAACATTTCATGTATTTGTTGTTACAAATTGTATGTTGATTAGAATTACACGAGAATGAATGTAAAAAAATAGTACAAAAAATCTTGTGTTACTCTGTTATGGTTAAACAATGAAACAACTAACAATGAAGTCACAATTATTATTATTATTATTATTATTATTAGGCATTTAGCTACGCTATTCATAGTAAACTATATCACAGCGCTTACAATAATATGCAATATTATTACAGTTGTAATATTACAGTTGTGATTTAAATCACAATTGTACAATTTTCCCGATTTGTTCTGATTACATTATATCAGTTTTTAGGCTTCAGCATGAAATGGTATAAGGTATACTGTGAAAATAAATGACTGAATATCAATGCAAAAAAAACACATTAAAACAGGGAAATGTCTGTAAAATCAATGTGTCCCCCCCCCCCCCCCCCCTTTATTTTACATGGGTGTTCCGTAGGAAAACAACAAGACGTAAAATTACCGTTGTTAAACAACTTGAAGTGTAAAATTACACACAGTTTGTAGTTTAATGACAATTTTATGTATGATTAACTGCTTTAGAAATACAGATTTCATCTGTATATCATATTCACAACATGTTTTGCTGTATTTTTACTACAGCCATATCAAATTTACATATGATCCGCTGTATTTGTACTTTGCTTGTTCGATCTGTATTTGTTTTAACTGTAAAAATACAGTTTTTTTTACAGTGTGGTGGAAAGATATCTTAACAGACTGGAGACGAATAAGAAGAAGAACGCGGAAGGTGACTTGAGAGGAGAGTAATTTGATGAACCTCTCGAATGAACGGCTCGATTAAAGGGATCTAGTAACATATTCCAAATCATCAACATATAATAGGAATTCTAGCGGTTGTATTTGTATTAATAATTAAAGCATGGGACAGGTTTCGGTTGTTCACATTTTCCTTTTGTTGAAAAGATATTTACGATTGAAGTGTTCAGATGTTAAACTATCCACTGGATTGTCGTAACCGTGTACAGTCAGTGCAATGAGAAAGTGAAAATCACTTTACATTTCTGCTCATTACTCTGCTATATAACGTCCATTAAACTTTACATTTTTACAGAATACCCATTGGACATATTAGATAATAGCAATATACATTTTATCAACCACTCATCCCTTTTTGCACATGTCAACAAAGTTACTAGATCCCTTTGAATCATACGGGACGTTGTTCTAGCTCAGCTAACTGCATGGAATTGCAGAGTAAAACCTTGCTTGTAAATATTGTATAATCTTAGTTTATTTTGTAGGCCTTTCAAAAACATCTATAGCATGTATTGTTAGATTTCAAGGGATCTTATCATTATTTACGTACCCATGCAGTCTCTCGATGTAATAAATATGCTACTCTTCACCATTCATGCTTGATGTCGTCCTTGATTTATAATATTAGTGCACACAGAAAGTTCATTATTTAATAAACTTTCCATTGCCATTCAATCTAGTTCGTCATTCAATATAAAAAAATAAATCATGTAGAAGTGCAATGAATATGTTATTGGTAAATATCTATGACCAATAATGAATGCTATACTTACATACTGGTTTTACTGTAATAACTCATCGGTTCGGTTAATTGGGGGATGTTTGCCTGCAGGTGTTATTTTAGTTTGTAATATTTTGTGTTTTAAGTTGTAATGTTGTATATCATGTAATAAAAGTAATGTATAGATCTGTAATTTGAAATGTATTGTAAAGTGTATTGTATGTCCATACTGAACTGAACTGTACGACCTATCCTGTATTTGTAAAGAAGACAAGAATAAATCAAAATAAATAAATTAAATAAATAAACGATGGTAAGATAAATAGAGACTTTCTTGTATTTTCCTTTTTTAAAGCTGTTTTGTAACATTAGTAAAAGTTTGCAAATTAAATAAAGTAATGTAAATCGTTATTGCATATAAAGTCATGCAAAATCATCCACAGTAAACATTGTGCATATAAGAATTTATGCGCGACGAATAGTTTATAAGACTAAGATCACTATACATTTTATCAATAGGGTTTCTTTGTATGCACTTAAAAAAATAAAAAATAATTATCCAAAGTATCCAGTTGGATGATTGATAACTTTAACGTCAATCATTTAGTGGAGTATAAGCACAATTCGGTTTCCTTACTTCAATTTACAGAATAAATGAATAGGCCTATAATGAAACGCCTCATGTCATCGCATTGACACAAACGCAATCTTTCCCCCCTTTATCCTTAATCACAGCGTTCCAGAGAAGAAACAAACGGTTACAGCTCGTTATTCCGAAGGTTCGGTTATTCCGAAGGTTTGTTAGTCCGAAAATGAAATCGGGTTCGTTATTCCGAAGGTTCGTTAGTCCGAAAATGAAATCGGGTTCGTTTTTCTGAAGGTTCGTTAATCCGAAAATTAAATAGGGTTCGTAAGTCCGAAAATGAAATCGGGTTCGTTATTCCGAAGGTTCGTTAATCCGAAATGAAATAGGGTTCGTTAGTCCGAAAATGAAAGTATTGTCAGTTTTACATTGTGTGTGTATGTGTGTGTGTTGTTGTTGTTGTGTGTGTGTGTGTTTGCACGTGTGTGTGGTAAACGTTGTCCTGAAAATGAATACTTTCGAATTATCAAATTCGAAATACAACTATATTCATGTACAACTTGAATTTACTGAACATCAATTTATTTTGAGAGAAATGCACGGAATGGAGTTGACCAAGACAAAGATTGATGTTTTGATACTAAACTACTCCTTAATTCAGACCTCTGGAGGGTATAATTTATTTGTAATCATTCAAACAAACATCAACTGTAGATAATTCAAACAAACAAATAATCAATCAATCAAATAATCAATATATCAATCAACAATGATAATTATCAATCAATTAATCAATCAATCAATAAATCAATCAAGGAATCAATCACTCAATCAATCAATCAATCAAATATTCAATCAATCAATCACTGGTTTATAAATGTTTCCTTGTATGTGAGTGTTATTGCATTCGTGTGCTCAATATCTAAGACCATAGATTAGATTTGAAATGTAAAACAATTACTCCACCCAAAACTCCCACACACGCACACACGCACACACACACACACACACACGCACGCGCACGCACGCACGCGCACACACGCGCACACACACACACACACACACACACACACACATATATATATATACACACAATAACAACGCGGCAGAAGACAACCAATAATACAATTACTAATTTGTATACATTTTTTTTTATTTTGGATTGAAATTCAAGCGATTTTTACAATAATTTAGTATTGCATACATCACATGTTTCAGCGAATCCCTGGTTCCTTTTTTCCCCTCCAGGTTTCCAGGGTCAGAGGAAAGACAAACTCTATTACTAATTCCCTTCTTTGATGTTTTCATCCGGGGTTTTCATTTCCCTATATTTACTTTGCACTCATTATTTGATGACAAACAATATTTCTAACTGAGTGCTTTAAATTGGTTTCTTTTTATTGACTTAATACCTTAGCATCCGTCCGCCCCGGAAAGAACAAGCGGAGGACAAACTTTGCTATTCTCCCCTTCCTTGCGATTCTTATTTTCCTAGATTTACGTTGCTTGTTCTTCTGCTGTTCTGGTTCCGGTCCGACTTTGTTTTTGAACCACTTCCCGCGCTTAGAGCTTCTTGGTGGTATCCTTTTCTTTACGTTGGCAATGTCCTTATTGGAGGACGGACATTGAATTTGCTCCTGTTCACTCCTTGTCCACGCCCATTTGCCTGTGTCATCGGAGGTGCATGTCTTGATGCGGTCCGTATCCTTTGCTTCGCTGGAAGTAACTTTTGCATATCCGTCTTTAACCTTCCCCGACTTCTTTTTTGTTTGAAGACTTCGGCTGTGGAGCAGGTGGAAGTGAGTGTGATTTTTGCTCCGAGTGCGACTTCACCCCCTTCTTTGACTTTGAGAATGTGCTTGTGTCTTCAGAGGTACTAGTGATGCGATCTGTATCACTTACTTGCCTTGAAGATTCTTGTGTAATTCTGTCTTCAAATTTCGCGACTTTCTTTTTGTTTGAGGACTGCGGCTGTGAAGCAGGTGGAATTGAGAGTGTTTTTTGCTCCAAGTGCGATTTCACCCCCTTCTTTGACTTGGAGAATGTGTCTGTGTCATCGGATGCATTGAAGTCAATCCACAACCATTGGCTTGACTTGGGTGCAGTGTCTGGACAATTGGTCCCGGATTGGCTGGTTACTTTGTCACTCGATTGAGACATAGGTGGGTTGCTCTCTCTTTCCTCTGTGGTCGCATTGTCAACATAAGGTTTTGGTTCGACAGAAGGTGCGAGTGGATGCAGGTTGTGATTCAGTTCCTTCTTAGACTTCGTATTCTTTGTCTTTACAGTAGTCTTTGGAACATGTGATGTGGTTCTGCGTGTTGGTGTCTTGTTCGATTGATATCTATGATGACTTTGCTCTTTTTGCTGCATGGTTGGTTTATCAGGCCCAGAAAAGTCTAAGCACATAACCTTCTCTGTCTCAGATGAAGCCTTTGAAACACAAGGCCGAGATTTACTTTTGCGTTTTCCGTTCGATAAGGATGATTGTGGAAGTTTCCCCTTCTTGTCAGCAGAGGACGTTGAGTCAGAAGCAGGTGAAGTCATCCACTTGTTTTCTTTTAGAATTCGGGTCCAGTATTTAGGAATCTTGTTCGCTGGACCTTCTCTCTTTTTTGCTTCCAGCTTGCACGAGTTTGTTGTCATTAGATGGATTGAAGTCGAACCACAGCCATCCACAGTGTTTGCCGGTCTCGCGAACAGTGTCTGAATCATGAGACTAAATTTCTGTTTCAGGTGCATTAGCTGACATTCATCTATGCATTTCTCTTGATTGGCATGTAGGGTTGTACTCAAATTTGTATATGGTTTGTCTTCATAAACAGTGTCAATTTCATGTGGGTGTCCTAAATCACGTTCCACCTTCTCCCTCTCCATTATACGCCTTCGAATATATTTATCCCGTTTATAAACCATCTCTTCGATCTTGTCCGGTTTCCTCATCTTGTTCTTATATTTAGAGCCATCTACCCTACGGATGAAATATATCACTTCTAGGTCGTCATTTGTGATGCCTGTGAGATTCATGAGGGATGTTATTGTATCTGACTTGGAGAAGACCGAGCGAAGCCGTGGAACATTGGCCTTCGCCTTTGGTTGAGGGATTCTTGACGATGATTTTGCTGGAGTTCTGATGACTTCTTCGTACTTCTTCACCCTCGCCCTTCTGTACCTTCGGCCATTGAATCGTGGAATCTTTGATCCCGATTTGGCTACTTCTTTTGCCAAAGAAATTGCTTTCCTTTTCATGCTTGTTGTCGTCTGTTTTTTGCCCTTCCGCTTTTTACACAATCGAGGTAGACATAACTTGGTCTTCTTCTTTCGAATGTTGGTGACATTTCTTTGGACATTGATCGCTAGGCGCACCCTTTTAATGCTTTTCCTGATTGGTCTCGGAATCTTTGACTTGAATTTCTGCACAAAAGATCCTGTTTTTACTGCAGTGACCACCTTCTTCATGGCCCCAAAGGCTGACTTTTTCTTCTTGCATGTTGCTTGAGGTATTCTGGAACTGGGTCTTTTACCATCTACCACTGGAATCGGAACTACTTTTCCACTTGTCATCCTCCTGACCAGTTGTGGTATTTTACGCATGGGTCTTGGGATTCTTGACTTGTTAAGTGATTGGCTTTTTGATACACAGCGGTTCTTCTCAGAAGTAGAACTGACCACTTCCATCTTCGATAAACCTTCACCAGTCTCTTTCTGACGATTGATCGGTTCTGGAATCATGGTCGTGGGCGTCTTTGAGCATCCGGCAGGTGCTGCATCGGCACTGGTCTTTTACTGGATACGTTGACGTCTTTTACAGATAAGCTGTATTTTCCCTCGCTTGGTTTTCCCAATCGGCCGCGGTTTCCCCTGTTGACTGAGGTTCTCAGGAGCATGTGTCTGAACTTTCTTCCCCGAGCAAAAGTCACTATCTTTTGGTGGGAATCGATCCACGCACTTCTCCGAGCCATCAGTAAGATTAATCAGTCGGGGAATGTTGGTCTTCGCTTTCTCAGAGCCTCTGGAAAGTGCTTCTTTACTATTGCTTCTCAGCTTGGCCTCTTGTGTTCTCTTGCAAATCGGCCGTGGGATCCTTGACCTGTTGTGGCCCTCAGGAGTATGTGGCAGTGCTATCTTCCCCGAGCAAAAGTCTCTATCTGTTGGTAAGAATCGCAACATCCACTTCTTCCAGTCCGCAGCAAGTTCCCAGAATTGCTTTCTGACGATATTCGCAAGTTTCTTGATACGATGTCCGCTCTCGCCATCTGCTGAGACCTGTGCTGGAGCAGCATGGATTTTGTTGTCTGCATGCTCTGGTACACTCGAGAACCATTTGTCCACAGCTCTGAAAAAGACGAATATATAAAATGAAATAACATTTTTAATGCTAATTTAGGACGCGAGGCTATGACATTTAAAAATCATTAATCGTAACAACGTACAAGAAAACAAAAGTTAATACGTAAAAACGTAGCTTGAAATGTTCATATTAATCTGTCAATGATATTACTTATTAGATTTGTTTATCATGAGTTACATATTCAAAAAATCAATGCAATTTTAGTATCATCATTGAAAGCTTCATAAGGGTTTATAAATAATGAAATAAGAATGCATTATATGATAGACCGAACAAGCTTTGGATTTCAGACATGATATATAAACATGTGAAAGTAAAGTTAAGCTGATAGTTGTACACTGTGTATTTCAGAAGAATTACATTTAACCATTACCGGCACAATTGTTATCATATTTGATCCATGCGTTTATAAAAAGTAATTTTCAACAATAAATATTTGAACACTCTGGGTGCCACATAACATTGAATTGTAAAAATCTACGTAGCCAATTTCAAGACAAGTTTACACGAGGCTTATAGTATCTTCCTTAGTGTATTTTAAATGAAACAGGTTTTGGAGCAACAAACAGTTTTCTTAGTCCCCAACCTAGGGTTAGCTGGGGTAGCTGGGTAAGCCTTAGGTTCCCACTATTAAAGAAAACCCTAGTTAGCAACTAAAAGATAAGATGTATAATTTATTCATCTTAGCCACACCATCAAATATAGACTGATCATAAAAAAAAAAACATAATGTAAGCTAGTGGGCTGTTATGAATTGGCCTGTGTCTAAACATGCAGTTGTTTTTATTGTGATACCGGAGGAATGCCATTTTCTTTGCTCTTTTTCATTTACATTATATATTTCTGGTCAGTTTCTTAAATATGTTTGAATGATTTATACAAAAAGCTGCATCACTTCGGTGATCCGTCGCATATATCCCGAAGTGGACATAAACCCGAAGGATATATTATATCCTCCGGGTTTATGGTAGGTTTATAATGCTTCTGACCACACGAGCATTGAAAACTAAGGGGTTTTAGGGACAGACATCGCACTAGTGTTTTCTATAGCTGAGTCGGTAGAGCGCCGGTCTAGCAATCCGGAGGTCTCGGGTTCGAATCCCGGAGGAATCCCATTTTCTTTGCTCCTATTCATTTATAATATTATTGTGTAAGGGAACATGAATGAGAAATCGATATTATGAGTTTCGTATTGTGACTAGAGTCGACCATGGCATTCAGATGGTCAACTGAAACAAAATAATAAAAGGAAATGATGACTAGCCTACCTTTCGATGAGCGCGAACCCTTCAAGCGATGTCGGATCGGGAAGATGCTCGAAGTAACTGTCGAGATCGGATTCTTCTCTGATGATTGGCGAAGTCATTGTGACAATCGGGTTGTATCCTCAGTAGGATGAAGGTCTATTTCAAAAAAAATGTTATGAAGGAAGAGAAGAAAAGGACGAATAAAATATAATTCAAATGCCGAAAGGTATCTTTGAATTCTAATGCTTTACTTGTTACGGTGTATACCTATGCACAGTTTATATAAAAAGTCTATATTTATTGTTTTCTCCACTCTATAAGTAGAGAGTATCATGTGTTATGAATGCATGCCATCCAAAAAGGAACTTAGGAAATTCCTGTATGGTCTCAAATAAACATTATATTTAGGCTGTGCATTGGTCTCAGATATATAATTCGTGTTGTACGTCTTTATTGGCTTAATTTTACTGCCTTTCCTATGTGTTCCATGTTGTTCAATGACTTCAATCGTTCTTAAATGTATTACATTTTACACTAAATCTACTCTGCAGATGACTGAAGCATAAATAAGTATTTCAGTAATTGTTTCATCACTTACCAGTAGGGGCGTCGATCAAGGGGGGGGGGGATGGGGGGATATATCCCCCCCCCCCCAATATTTCAGGTGGGGGATGGCCTGTATTATCATCCCCCCCCCCCCCCCCCCCCCCAATATTTGGGGTTCAAAAATATATAATAACATTAGAATTAAGAAGCAATGCCCCCTCTCATGAATGGAAGTTGTTACTATAGTCTTCTTTAAACCACTTTTTGATAATGCTAAATTGCCCAAATCCAAAATTTTCCGGGGCTGCGCCCCTGGAACCCCCATTAAGGTATTTTTTACCCAGTCCCAGCCCTGTACTCATTAAACAGTTTTATTCAGGACTTCTCTCTTGGCAAACTTTCAGGCGATCCTGGCCCACTGTGCGTATGCGCTTCGCTCACTAAAATTGAGCTAACTATTCAATAGATATTTGTATTTCTGGATATTACAAATCCCAAAGCTTCCGGGGGCTTCGCCCCCTGGACCCCCAATAAGCTTTCCAATGTGGGTATCCCTCGACTTATTCTATTCAGGGTTCCATCGGGATGATTGCAATCGACAGTATTTATCTATTACACTAAAATTCATCCATACTTGGACAGTGCCCTCATCATAGCAGGAGCTTGCAATATGCACTTAATAATCTTCCAATCTCTAAACAGCTAAATCAAAAGCCAATTAACTAAAGAATAGTTAACTCTATATTTACATATAGACAACATATTTATATCTGGATATTACCAATCCCAAAGCTTCCGGGGGCTCCGCCCGCTGGACCCCCACTAAGCTTCCCAATATGGGCATCCCATGACAGATGCTATTCAGGGTTCCTTCAGAATGCTTGCAAATATGTATCTATCAGGTTAAAGTTCATATTGGACAAAGTCCAGCTCATAACATGATGCTTGCAATGTACACTTAATAATCTTCCAATTTCTAAACAGCTGAATTCAAAAGCTTTGGCCCCCTAACCCCCCCCCCCCCCCCCCCCCTCCCAGCCATAAAAACCCGGGCACGCTGGTGGGTTGTCGCTTCGCTCCCTCGCCAGAGATGGTTAAAATGACGAATCATCCCCCCCCAATGGCGAGAAGAAATCGACGCCCCTGCTTGAGTGAGTTACCACAATATGTACAGTTGAAATTCTGGATAATTTCTCGTACAAACGAGATTATTTTTACTTTCCAAAAGGAAAAAATCTCCGGAAAAGCGGCAATACTTCGACGAAGCGCTATCGTTATGAAGTAGAATCTTCATGTGAATGAAGTAATGTTTCACAAAAGAATTAGAAAAGGACGTCGCGTTGACCATGGAAACGAACTTTTAACCAGCAACGCGCAACTTTATTTATGACGTCATGAATGGCATTATGGACGCACTCTGAGCTGAGAAGAAGAGCGGTGACGTCATAATGCATTTTTAATAACCGCGCAGCAGAGCTGACAAAATGAAAATTTAAACATTAATCTTTATTATTATATATGTTTATCATCATCATCTTCATTATTATAATCATTATAATCATAATCATCGTCGTCAATATCATTATCTTCATCATTATAATCATCTTCATAAGCATTATCATCATCATCAACAGCATCATTGTTTTCATCATCATCATCTTTATTTTTAGCATAACTTTTGCGGAACTTATTTATATTCATGTGAATTAATTTGCTTTGCTCATTTGTAAAAGAGGTCTGGAACAATTTTATTGTAGTTTAATGCGTGCGCAAAGAAAAATAAAGATTGTACTTATTTAAAGGACCTTTAAAAGTTCTGATCATGCTGTGCACACTTTTCGTTGGAATGGACTATACGCATGAACATTTGTACATTTAGGTATATTCAAGAATGAAAATTGTGTTTCTTATTTCCCTAATGACCTTTCTATTTTACCCCTTATAACCTTCCCACCGAACAAATTTCCCTTCTTTTCTGATATGCTTTTCTTTGTAAATTTGAATGGTATAAGCCTTGATATTTTGTTAATAATATCAGCTCACAATTCAACACACGCTCACACATGCACGCATAATTTATGGTATATGAAAATGTTTACACACACCATACAACCGATCACTAACACACACACACACATACACATATACACACATTATGTATATACAAATTAAATGACACAAAGGGACAAAAGGTGCTGGTTTGTTTTTCAGGTCTCATATTAATTATTTAGAATATGCAATATTCTCATTACATCTTTGGGTAATTACATTTACATCTGTACATGTATATTCAGCAGCAGTAGATTACACATGTGACCTTCAAACATGAAAACCTAACATAACCAGACACTTAATTAGCCCATAACAACAAAAAAGTGTTAAAATTAACCCAACCCATAGGTTAAAAATTGCCGCATTTGACATCATCTAATCAATAACTAGGCCTGGGATGAATACCTTTTTTGTTATTTGAATATTTGACAAGAAAGGTATTCAAATACATCGGGTATCTGAATCATTTGTTTAATATAACCAAAATGGACTCAAATGGTTATTATCACACATTTGAGTCTAGCTTAAGTTTATAGTTATGACTAGATAAGACAACAAGAAACCATGAGCTTTACTACTAACAAAAAATAACAAATTTCAACATCACTGAAAGAAATAGAAGTCATAATTTTCAAAGAGTATCACTTCAAACTAAAAACAACTGGATAAAATAAGCAAAATAAATATCTTTCGATCATTAAACTGAAATGATGAGACCCATTAATAATATAGCAATTATCAATAAAAAGAAACGACATATAATGCCTGGGATATTACTTATGATTGAATATTATTTCAGTTCACCAAAAAATACCACAATGTACTAGACAAATACTCAAAACCTTAAGATAATAAGACATGCCCAAATTATGATTATAATACATACAAGTATGTAAGACACGTTGCTTGAATAAACTTTAGGCCTTGTATTAAAATCAAGAATTGATGAAAGGAAATGTTGAAAGAAAACGGGAACAAATTATTTGTCAACATTTTAGCATATCCATCATACATTTAGTTAGCTTTACCGTTAACCATCCTTTTTTTATTTTCTCACTAGAGTTTAAATTTTACCACACATCTATTTTTTCCTGAATAAAAAAACAGGACTCAAAATTAACGAACATGGGTTGGGAATAGTAAAGCCAAGTTAAGAGTATTCTATTTTTTTCCTTTTATTTTTTGTTTGTAACTTCGTATCATACATCTAGTTATCATGGCAGTACTATTATCTCAATTCAAGGAATGTTATAACGATTACACATTCAAGATTAACAATAATATAACGTCAAAGAGTTGAGTATATAATCCACATCACTCAAGATAATAAATCCTTAAACAAATGTTTAGAGGCATAATGATGGTTTCTTATATAACACACTTACGCCCGTCACAGTGTGCCACTCCTGGCAACAAGTATTACCCCTAGTGGTGTGATTGGGTATGGGCAACATCTCATTGTGCACCATCTCAACTCCCCAGAGAGCATACTAGCCATATGCTGCCAATCATGCAAGCAAGGCGGTCAAATTTACACCCACATTATTGGTAACCTATTTTACACACCTGTGTTGAGAGTAACACTGCAGATGAAATGTCCCGCTCGAGGACATAAATCTGAGGAGTATTGAACCCACGACCCCATGATTGGAAGTCAAGCATCCATCCAATTGTGCCACAGGACCCAAAACTTTCAGAACCTTCAGGGGCTCCCCGAGCTTGTTCCTTCACATAATTACTTACATGCTTCTTACACATAATTACTACAATAGCAGCAAAATCAACAGCAGCAAACTCGACTCATTATATCACATCAACAATACAGCAATAGATACGTGGCAAGTGAATTATATTATGTAACATTTTACACATCAACGAGGATTGCGGTAATAACACAGAATATTATGACACAAATGGTTTATTCATCAATATCTTGTTTCGAGTAAAGCTTTTTACATAGACTAAACTACACACTAGAAGAAACGAGGGACATAAATGGCATGGGATTCGGTAATTTATCTTTTTTGGGGGGGGTAACGGATGACATCAAGCATTAGCAGAAACATGTTAGAATATGACGGGATCAAGAAAACAATATATAAGCTACACTGTACATGTTTCAATAAATTCTGAATATACACTGTACTCATAACACCATCAATGAAATATGTAATTTCATAATTCATATGCACATTAATATGAACTTTACAACAGGCTTCATGTACACGATCTAAGATGAGCTATTTTCCTGCAAGTAGACGTAGAACTAGAGATTAATGGGCCAGTTTTTAATCACATTCATGCATCTTTCAAATCGATACACGGGGGAAAAAAAGAGGAATAATTTCTTGCAACAATTGGGTTGCGCAATAAAAGCAATTTAGCCTTACAAAGACAGCAACAGTTGTACTCCCCAAGTTTCACAAGTTTGTATGAATGAAAGCACTGCCTACAAAAAAAATGTGCAAAGTCAATTGACTTAATTACAAGGCATATCCGACTTTCAGAAGGCAATAACTTTAACCCATTCAAGATCATTTGATTTTGGTGTCAGATATTCATTGTCCAAAGATTCCTGGGGGGTGTTTCACAAAGATCCTAAGTTGAACTTAACTCTAAGTTGGACTTATGGTAAGCAAAAATGCAAGTATTTTGGACTTTTCATAAATTTTACATGAAGAACATGAAATCCCCTTTATAATAGAAAATATCAATGATTTGAATCAACATATGTATGCCTTCTAAAATAAATTGTACAAGTTTGTTTCAGAGAAACTAACGGCTTTCCATAATTTCTAAGTCCAACTTAGGATCTTGTGAAACACCCCCCAGGCTTAGTACTTTGGGAATCAGTCCTGTATGTGTTAAATGGACTGGAATGCTGTTGATTTATAAATGCAAAACATGCCATAAAGATTGAGGAAATCACAGTCGTCTTTGGTGCTGTATTATTCAGATTCCCATTGCACATATATTTATTAGAAATCTTACAAAATCAACCGTCAAACTTTGCATTGGAAAAGAAACACAATGAGAAAAACATAGTAAGTGGTAAGAAGATCACATTGCCAGGGCATGCAGAATGAACAAGACTATGATAGTGGAATTTCCGTAGCGCTTCCAAGTTCTATGCATACAAAGCTTGTCAATTTGTTTGCATTTAAAACAATGCCAAACAGCAACACCTCAAAAGTATAATGATCTAAAATATATGTATCTACATGTATATTGATGGTAACAAATACAAAGAAAATCATTCACTTACACTAAAAGGCATAATGATAATACCTGAAGCTATTCAAGTTTGATGCAAAGATTATTTCGAACTGTTACAATTTGATTTTAAACCTCTGTACCCATTCTTCATAGACCCAAGTCGTACATACATTATATCCGGTACCCTATTCACTAGGTTTGCATGCATACTGTGTTTGTCAAACAAGCCTAGCGCTGAAGTGTTTTAGCTATATCATAAAACACATATTGAAGTTGATATGTGTTATGTTGAGGTTGAGTAAAAATTTTGTCACCGATAGATTTCTCCAAAAAAGAAAGAACAGATCGACTTGGAAGACTAGTGCATGCATTTAACAACAGAATCGTCCTTGTTTGAAACTCATTACAGAAAATATAATGAGCATCATGCCCGAGATATAAATAAAACCCAGGAATTTTCAGTTCTCTCTTCTCACTTTCAGAGTGTATTTCATATTTGTAATATCTTCTCATAAACCTTCATATTTTAGGATTGTATAAGTGGGACACAATCTATCAAATTTGTCAATGAGAACAACAAATTAAATCAATTTATATTGAAACAAACACTCCATACTAGTTCTATCATGGAATGTGAGAGGACTTGACTCAAAATGTCTGTTTATTACTATGAAAAGATCCGTAACAAATTATTCCATTTGTTTGGGAGACAGTTAACATGTGAACATTTAACACATCGAGTGCCAGGGGTTTTTACAGCTCTATGGCATTTACGTGTATTGTGTGGTGAAATATGCGACCTTGGCACTCAAGGAGTTAAATAGTTCCTTTTACAGAAGTGTTACACAGCATATCGCATAGGTTACAAGTTGCAAGAAGTCTGCTTACATCTTGGCACTGGTGGTGCCTCCATTAAGAACCTCCCAATCAATCCTGAGTGGAACTTACATTGTACATGTAGGTGGTCTTCGTAATTGTCACATGTTTATATTTGTTGCAGAAGTTGAAAGATAAAGATTCACATCAGCATGATCCCATCTTTAAAATATCATCATCTTGGAACTATGATCTCTCTGTAGGTCTTTACGGGGAAAATTATCAAAAATGTGTAAGTAGCCTGATTCCTAACTTGGCACTTGCCCATGCCATCCATTCTGAATTGAATTGCTTGCATATCTCTGGCGGTCTTTGTAGGGGATACCCCTGGGTGACGTAAAGTCGAGGGGAACAATGTCGGGTTAGCCAAATCACATCATAGGTGGGCTTTATAGGAAATTAGGGGCTTTTCAATCGTCATGTCAACATACGATGTCTGGAGCGAGACAACTGCAGCATGATGACATCATTTAGACAATTTGTGCAGGTATCTGGTCTGCTATCATTTTGTCTACCAGAACCAAGAAAGGGTTCATCTAGGTTTTGGAACTCATCCCAAATTGTATTCCGTTCTCACTTTTGACGTCACCGCAGCATTAACATGAACCAAATTGTGGTGAATATGCCTGGAATATGTGTCGGCAAAAATCAAAAGGAGTTCCAACGATTGTTGAACGGAAGGGGATGACTCGAACCAATCTTCACAGAATGGGAACGGCGTCCCCATAATCGTAAAGCCCCCTAACGAGAAACAAGTTGAGATAAGCCCACTCGCATCATGGCGCTAACGGGAACAGGAACGCAGAGAAGGAGAATGGCGTTCTGGTCCATATAATTAAAATGCCCCTATTTTAAAATCGAAGTTGCGAGAATCCCGCTCACATCTTTGCGCTGACGGCTCCGTCGTCCCTGAACTTCTCCAAGAAGCTTGCGTGGAACTTTGAGAATCTCTCCATCACCTCCTCAATCTTCTCCACAGACGGCAGGATCGTCATTCTGAGGAGGAAACGGACAAAAAAGAAAAGAATAAGTATTGCAAAATATGTTCACATACCCTTAAAATCTTTACTCCAGGCTAAAGACAGAAATTACCCATAACCAGTTAAACCGATTAACACCTGTGGGATTTCATATGCATGCCTATTGATGGTTGTCATGTGCCACCGGTGATCAGAGATATTCTAATTGTTTCTTTTCATCACCCAATCAATTCCTCTATATCTGGTACGCATCCGTACAAACGGTCACTTGGCATTCCAGTCATAGGCCACCAGTGACCAGAAGTATTCTTATTATTTCTTTTCATTATCCAATAAATCTTTCTATTTCTGCTTAGGCATCAGGACATAAGGTCGTTTGACGTTCCAGTCATAGTATAACCAGTAGTATTATATCCTGGATGATCAATGATACTCAAGGAAAAATATATGACTAGAAGTGACATGAACTATGCACTCATCATTAACAGTACTTGCTAAAATGCTAGTGTTTGGTCCCCCCCCCACAAAAAAACACAAACAAACACATGCACATAAAAAACCAACCCCCTGTCATTTATCAGAGTTCAATACCAAATAGTTTTAAACTAGATGGATCTAAAATGATGCCTCCGCCATTGCGTGATTTATATCAAGCCCAAATTAACATGCACTGAATTAATTCTTCAACTCAATTTTAATAGTACAAATTACAAGATACAAATACAATGTTTGATGGTTTTTTGTCAACTGGTTTTTGAGATATTGCAATTATCAGCTATTTTGGCATAATGAGTCATGTGACCTTTGACCTCATGACCCCAAAATCTGATGGCTACAATGGCTTCCTGGGACACATTCAGGTACTAAGTTTGATTGAAATATGACATTCAGTACTTGTGATTTTGCAATTACAAGCTAATATAGCATATATTGTGCCCTGTGACCTTTGACATTTGACCTCATGACCCCAAAATCTAATCAGTTCATTGGCACCCCAGGATACATACATGAACCAAGTTTGGTGAGAATCCATCAATCAGTTCTTGAGATAACGCGATCACGAGCTATTCATGCATATATAATGAGCCCTGTGACCTTTGACCTTGGACCTCATGACCCCAAAATCTAATCAGATCATTGGCACCCCAGGATACATACATGAACCAAGTTTGGCGAGGATCCGTCAATTGGTTCTTGAGATAACGCGATCACGAGAACGGGACGTACGGACGGACGGACAACCCGAAAACATAATGCCTCCGGCTACTTCGTTGTGGAGGCATAAAAAGAAGACTGACAGGCTTGAAAAGGAAGCCTCGAAATATGAATATTATTATTTTCCCTTCCAAGTTTTTACCTGAAATGGTAGGTCCCTTCCCTCTGTCCAAATCCGCTGCCAGGAACAACGCAGACACCAGCTTCTTCTAAGAACTGCTCGGCATAGAACAAATCTGGCTTCTTACCCAAGGACTGTGGGGAAATACAGAAGAAAGAAGGTTAAAACATATTTCTCTTTTTAAGATTTTGCTAAGATTTTTCACTTATAATGCCTCTCATATAATTTAAACAGGACAGAATCATTTCAAGGAATAAGGAGAAAGAAGAGGAGGGGGAGAAGGTGGAGGGCTTAAGAGAAGGAGGGGAGAGTGAAAGAAGAGGAGGGGGAGAAGGTGGAGGGCTTAAGAGAAGGAGGGGAGAGTGAAAGAAGAGGAGGGGGAGAAGGTGGAGGGCTTACGAGAAGGAGGGGAGAGTGAAAGAAGAGGTGGGGGAGAAGGTGGAGGGCTAACGAGAAGGAGGGGAGAGTGAAAGAAGAGGAGGGGGAGAAGGTGGAGGGCTTACGAGAAGGAGGGGAGAGTGAAAGAAGAGGAGGGGAGAAGGTGGAGGGCTTAAGAGAAGGAGGGGAGAGTGAAAGAAGAGGAGGGGGAGAAGGTGGAGGGCTTACGAGAAGGAGGGGAGAGTGAAAGAAGAGGAGGGGGAGAAGGTGGAGGGATTACGAGAAGGAGGGGAGAGTGAAAGAAGAGGAGGGGGAGGAGGTGGAGGGCTTACGAGAAGGAGGGGAGAGTGAAAGAAGAGGAGGGGGAGGAGGTGGAGGGCTTAAGAGAAGGAGGGGAGAGTGAAAGAAGAGGAGGGGGAGAAGGTGGAGGGCTTAAGAGAAGGAGGGGAGAGTGAAATAAGAGGTGGAGGAGAAGGTGGAGGGCTTAAGAGAAGGAGGGGAGAGTGAAAGAAGAGGAGGAGGTGGAGGGCTTAAGAGAAGGAGGGGAGAGTGAAAGAAGAGGAGGGGGAGGAGGTGGAGGGCTTAAGAGAAGGAGGGGAGAGTGAAAGAAGAGGAGGGGGAGAAGGTGGAGGGCTTAAGAGAAGGAGGGGAGAGTGAAATAAGAGGTGGAGGAGAAGGAGGGCTTAAGAGAAGGAGGGGAGAGTGAAAGAAGAGGTGGAGGAGAAGGTGGAGGGCTTAAGAGAAGGAGGGGAGAGTGAAAGAAGAGGTGGAGGAGAAGGTGGAGGGCTTAAGAGAAGGAGGGGAGAATGAAAGAAGAGGTGGAGGAGAAGGTGGAGGGCTTAAGAGAAGGAGGGGAGAGTGAAAGAAGAGGTGGAGGAGAAGGTGGAGGGCTTAAGAGAAGGAGGGGAGAGTGAAAGAAGAGGAGGGGGAGAAGGTGGAGGGCTTAAGAGAAGGAGGGGAGAGTGAAAGAAAAGGAGGGGAGAGTGAAAGAAGAGGAGGGGGAGAAGGTGGAGGGCTTAAGAGAAGGAGGGGAGAGTGAAAGAAGAGGAGGGGGAGGAGGTGGAGGGCTTAAGAGAAGGAGGGGAGAGTGAAAGAAGAGGAGGAGGAGGAGGTGGAGGGCTTAAGAGAAGGAGGGGAGAGTGAAAGAAGAGGAGGGGGAGAAGGTGGAGGGCTTACGAGAAGGAGGGGAGAGTGAAAGAAGAGGAGGGGGAGAAGGTGGAGGGCTTACGAGAAGGAGGGGAGAGTGAAAGAAGAGGAGGGGGAGGAGGTGGAGGGCTTAAGAGAAGGAGGGGAGAATGAAAGAAGAGGTGGAGGAGAAAGTGGAGGGCTTCAGAGGAGGGGAGAGTGAAAGAAGAGGAGGAGGAGAAGGTGGAGGGCTTAAGAGAAGGAGGGGAGAGTGAAAGAAGAGGAGGGGGAGGAGGTGGAGGGCTTAAGAGAAGGAGGGGAGAGTGAAAGAAGAGGTGGAGGAGAAGGTGGAGGGCTTAAGAGAAGGAGGGCTTAAGAGAAGGAGGGGAGAGTGATAGAAGAGGAGGGGGAGAAGGTGGAGGGCTTAAGAGAAGGAGGGGAGAGTGAAAGAAGAGGAGGGGGAGAAGGTGGAGGGCTTACGAGAAGGAGGGGAGAGTGAAAGAAGAGGAGGGGGAGAAGGTGGAGGGCTTAAGAGGAGGGGAGAGTGAAAGAAGAGGAGGGGGAGAAGGTGGAGGGCTTAAGAGAAGGAGGGGAGAGTGAAAGAAGAGGAGGGGGAGAAGGTGGAGGGCTTACGAGAAGGAGGGGAGAGTGAAAGAAGAGGAGGGGGAGGAGGTGGAGGGCTTACGAGAAGGAGGGGAGAGTGAAAGAAGAGGAGGGGGAGAAGGTGGAGGGCTTACGAGAAGGAGGGGAGAGTGAAAGAAGAGGAGGGGGAGGAGGTGGAGGGCTTACGAGAAGGAGGGGAGAGTGAAAGAAGAGGAGGGGGAGGAGGTGGAGGGCTTACGAGAAGGAGGGGAGAGTGAAAGAAGAGGGGGAGAAGGTGGAGGGCTTAAGAGAAGGAGGGGAGAGTGAAAGAAGAGGAGGGGGAGAAGGTGGAGGGCTTACGAGAAGGAGGGGAGAGTGAAAGAAGAGGGGGAGAAGGTGGAGGGCTTACGAGAAGGAGGGGAGAGTGAAAGAAGAGGAGGGGGAGAAGGTGGAGGGCTTACGAGAAGGAGGGGAGAGTGAAAGAAGAGGAGGGGGAGAAGGTGGAGGGCTTACGAGAAGGAGGGGAGAGTGAAAGAAGAGGTGGAGGAGAAAGTGGAGGGCTTAAGAGAAGGAGGGGAGAGTGAAAGAAGAGGTGGAGGAGAAAGTGGAGGGCTTAAGAGAAGGAGGGGAGAGTGAAAGAAGAGGTGGAGGAGAAAGTGGAGGGCTTCAGAGAAGGAGGGGAGAGTGAAAGAAGAGGTGGAGGAGAAGGTGGAGGGCTTAAGAGAAGGAGGGGAGAGTGAAAGAAGAGGAGGGGGAGAAGGTGGAGGGCTTAAGAGAAGGAGGGGAGAGTGAAAGAAAAGGAGGGGAGAGTGAAAGAAGAGGAGGGGGAGAAGGTGGAGGGCTTAAGAGAAGGAGGGGAGAGTGAAAGAAGAGGAGGGGGAGGAGGTGGAGGGCTTAAGAGAAGGAGGGGAGAGTGAAAGAAGAGGAGGAGGAGGAGGTGGAGGGCTTAAGAGAAGGAGGGGAGAGTGAAAGAAGAGGAGGGGGAGAAGGTGGAGGGCTTACGAGAAGGAGGGGAGAGTGAAAGAAGAGGAGGGGGAGAAGGTGGAGGGCTTACGAGAAGGAGGGGAGAGTGAAAGAAGAGGAGGGGGAGGAGGTGGAGGGCTTAAGAGAAGGAGGGGAGAATGAAAGAAGAGGTGGAGGAGAAAGTGGAGGGCTTCAGAGGAGGGGAGAGTGAAAGAAGAGGAGGAGGAGAAGGTGGAGGGCTTAAGAGAAGGAGGGGAGAGTGAAAGAAGAGGAGGGGGAGGAGGTGGAGGGCTTAAGAGAAGGAGGGGAGAGTGAAAGAAGAGGTGGAGGAGAAGGTGGAGGGCTTAAGAGAAGGAGGGGAGAGTGATAGAAGAGGAGGGGGAGAAGGTGGAGGGCTTAAGAGAAGGAGGGGAGAGTGAAAGAAGAGGAGGGGGAGAAGGTGGAGGGCTTACGAGAAGGAGGGGAGAGTGAAAGAAGAGGAGGGGGAGAAGGTGGAGGGCTTAAGAGGAGGGGAGAGTGAAAGAAGAGGAGGGGGAGAAGGTGGAGGGCTTAAGAGAAGGAGGGGAGAGTGAAAGAAGAGGAGGGGGAGAAGGTGGAGGGCTTACGAGAAGGAGGGGAGAGTGAAAGAAGAGGAGGGGGAGGAGGTGGAGGGCTTACGAGAAGGAGGGGAGAGTGAAAGAAGAGGAGGGGGAGAAGGTGGAGGGCTTACGAGAAGGAGGGGAGAGTGAAAGAAGAGGAGGGGGAGGAGGTGGAGGGCTTACGAGAAGGAGGGGAGAGTGAAAGAAGAGGAGGGGGAGGAGGTGGAGGGCTTACGAGAAGGAGGGGAGAGTGAAAGAAGAGGAGGGGGAGAAGGTGGAGGGCTTAAGAGAAGGAGGGGAGAGTGAAAGAAGAGGAGGGGGAGAAGGTGGAGGGCTTACGAGAAGGAGGGGAGAGTGAAAGAAGAGGGGGAGAAGGTGGAGGGCTTACGAGAAGGAGGGGCGAGTGAAAGAAGAGGAGGGGGAGAAGGTGGAGGGCTTACGAGAAGGAGGGGAGAGTGAAAGAAGAGGAGGGGGAGGAGTTGGAGGGCTTACGAGAAGGAGGGGAGAGTGAAAGAAGAGGAGGGGGAGAAGGTGGAGGGCTTACGAGAAGGAGGGGAGAGTGAAAGAAGAGGTGGAGGAGAAAGTGGAGGGCTTAAGAGAAGGAGGGGAGAGTGAAAGAAGAGGAGGGGGAGAAGGTGGAGGGCTTACGAGAAGGAGGGGAGAGTGAAAGAAGAGGAGGGGGAGAAGGTGGAGGGCTTACGAGAAGGAGGGGAGAGTGAAAGAAGAGGAGGGGGAGAAGGTGGAGGGCTTACGAGAAGGAGGGGAGAGTGAAAGAAGAGGTGGAGGAGAAAGTGGAGGGCTTCAGAGAAGGAGGGGAGAGTGAAAGAAGAGGTGGAGGAGAAAGTGGAGGGCTTCAGAGAAGGAGGGGAGAGTGAAAGAAGAGGTGGAGGAGGCAGAGAAGGAGGAGATTGAGGAGGGACATTGAGGGACATACAAGCATGGTGTTTATAATACAGCTGATCCCTTTCATCTGGTCAAATCTTAATTTTTAAATATCCATAATAGTTCTCTTCATGTAATATGATAGAGGAGGAGGAGAAGAAGGAAGGAGAATGAGAATATAGAAACCTACTATTGCGTGGTCGATGGCTCTCTGCGGCAGTTCAACCCTTGGGAATGCATACATGGCGCCCATGACCGGGTTACAGCTGATCCCATCCATCTGGTTGAATCCATCAGAATAAATCTTGTTATCTACAATAAACTTCTTCAAGGAGAATATAGAAACTTACTATTGCGTGGTCGATGGCTCTCTGTGGCAGTTCAACCTTTGGGAATGCATACATGGCGCCCATGACCGGGTTACAGCTGATCCCATCCATCGCGTTGAATCCCTCAGCAACAATCTTGCCTTCTTGGCTAGGTTATCCAGAACATTCTTCTTCTCCTGCAGACACAAGCAAAACATTCCATTCAAGAGTCATTATCCATTACTGTAGCTCAACCAGTAACGAATCACTTTTCAGGGCATACAATTTCTTGCTAAGACAAATTATTTTTCTTACATCGTTGCGCGATGATCATGTAACTGAGGTTTATCACTTTTAAAAAGGAGATTATAAAGTTGATATTAGACGCGCATTCCTCTTCCAGTTATGAAAATTCAATCAATTAAATAGTCATAAATGTCTTTATGCATCAATTTGGGTAGGTGATCCGTTACTGGTTGAGCTACGGTACCTGTTATAGAATGCAATGCTCAATATTAGCACAAGCCTGCTGGCCCGGGCCACTAAAGAATTCAGTCTGGGCCACCATATTTCATTGATGCTAGAAACCAAGTGTAGCTCTCTTTGATTTGTTATGGATGTCAAATTTTAGACATAATTATTCTCAGAAAATTTGGCATCATATAGAGATAGCTCTGATTTATAAGATGGTATGCATAGCTCAATTTAGACAAAAACTGATATAACGCCATTATCACTCTCACTCTACAACATACACTATTTCATTTGTTTAATTTCATTTATTTAACCATTATAAACCAACAATACAAATCGGTGCAAAGTAATCGATATACAAAACATCAAACCAAAATAATGATTAGGACCCCTGAAAAGCAGTAGATGCTTATAATCAGGGCTCTAAACAATGAAGTAAAAACAATTATTGTTAGTTAACATTTGTATTTTTTATCATTATATCCCTCATAAGATCGTTTTACCATTGTATTTGACAAATGATAGTTTTGGACAACACGCGCAATCCCCGCGCAATCATGTGACCGGGCTGTTAGCAAAAAATTAACACTAAAAGTTCGTTACGCGTTCGTCCCATAGATCATGTGTTTAAGCAAAATGCACACGCGATCAAATTTGTGCAGTACTCTATGGCGCACACGTTCTAGTCACGTGATTGACATTACTGGTAAAAACTAACACCCTGGGAAGAAGAACGCCAAAACAGCCAATAAGCACATCCGTGGGAGCGCTAGCACGCATTCATCGCGTATGTGCGCAACTGCCAGCGCGTTGATGCGCACTCAGTTTTGCGTCTTTGTGATTGTGTGCGCAAAATAACAATGACTTTAAGCGTATTAGATGCGCCGTGGTTCTGGAGGCTCATACTGGCTTCATTAATGTCGATTGATTTTTATATCAAAATTTACAAGCGATTTTATGAAATATTCAGAGATTATCACTTATTTTGCTATAAGCTGAACACAATCACTGATATTGATGAGTGATATAAAACAACTAACGAATATGCTTGATTGTGATAGGCAATCTATTACCTCGGTGGGCTCAAAATGACTATTACCCTCAGCTACGCTTCGGGTAATAATCATTTTGAGCCCACCTCGGTAATAGATTTGACTATCACAAGAAGCCCATTCGTTAGTTGTATACTATTGTTATACTTATAGTTAATATCTTCATTATTATCACTATTATAGTAAATATCTTTATTATTATCACTATTATAGTAAATATCTTTATTATTATCACTTTTATAGTCAATATCTTTATTTTAATCACTACTATAGTTAATATCTTTATCCAATATCAAGCACAAGCTCTTAGCTCACCTTCATGAAGAGTGGATATGACTCCTCGCCCTCCCTCGGTGGGTTGACCACAACATCCATCACAGCCTGTGTAGGAAATAAAAAACATCAATCAAAACAAGATTATCACCAATGAACCTTCAAATCCTCTATCACCTCTGTCCGGACAGCAAATGAATGAAAACTATCATGTTGATGTAAACCAATGACAATTTAACATACAGTGTAGTTGAAGTGAAATTAAATTTAAAAATCTAGTTTCATTATTCTATTTCGAGTCTACGTCCGAGTCGAAATGAATTATATCAATTACTTATAACTGAATCAATCTAAAGAGACACTTAGAGTACCGGCACTTCCTCAGACATTTGCGAGTGTTTTTTTTAAATTTTTTAATACTATGAGAAAGGTGCATCATAGCCTTGCCCCGTTGGCAAGCACATGGCTAGAATGCTCCTTAGGGAGTTGAGAATATACGCAATATCATTGTGTGGGTTTGAACTGTACCTGATGACCATGACTAATACCGCCAGGTGTACAGACATGACTGCGCTCTATAAGTGGCCATTACATTATTATCTCTAGTAACCTATTACTCAAGGGTTAGCGAGCAGTAAGATGGATATAATGTGTCTTGCTGAAGTCACAAAATTTAAGATAATGCAACAATTAATATAATTTTCCTGCAGTAAATAAAGCATACTTGTCAGGGACACTCATCTTATTGTTTGTTCTTTTTATATATTGCCCATAACCAGGGAATGGAATCAAAATGGTGGATCGCTTTAGATTGTTATCTATTCTCTCACATAAGACAATGTGACGCAGATAAGATATATCATCTCTCTGATAAAATAAAATTATCAGTCTGGCTAAGTAAATAATGGACTATTTGACATGACACAAACACAGACAGAGGTGACTGCTTCGATGTCATGTACACAATGCCCTTTTATGACTCTTATCACTACAAGACAGTTATAGACATGACAGCCTTTGAGTGTCGTAAAAGCAAATAAAACATGCTGTGTGCATTCTCTATTCATGTCTCTGTGCTTTTTATTCATACTAGCCGAAGCGAGATAAACTCCATCCAAATAATCTAAATAGCTCATGGTCATAGTATTTGGGAGCAGTGGGTGGGCTTAAATTAAGTGATTTAAAGTATTCATTTGCATTTTACTGGTATAACAGTTGTCAAATTAATTAATCAACTGATCCCCCCTTCCATAATACAGAAATATTGTTGGACATTTATGAAGTTAATGTAGATTCAAGTATCTTGGAAAATACCAAAATGACCTGTTCAGGATTGGCAAAGCAACTTCTTGGACTGAGGTATAGTTAAGAAATACATGCACCACAATGTGGACAAAATATCATTAATCAGGAAGATTTTCAAATTTGTCAGAATGTGATAAAAATCTATACATTTTCAGGGAGTCTCCTGCTGAATCAGGGAGACTTGGCTGCTCAGCCAATGGGTAGAAATTTTTATAACTGGCAGACCCAACTGCTTACCTGTCCTTGCACTGTCGGACACAGCTTGGCCGAGACGGCTTTGAAGAGCTGGGCTTGGGCCTCGGGATCAACATTGACAAGCTCACAGTAGCCACCTCGCAGACCACACCTAGACAATAGGAACAAAAAAATGGTATTAAACAACATAATCTAGACAACATCTGCAACAAAGGAAAACTTATGGCCCGAATTCTCATCAGTGGCTCAACTTGAGCTCTGCCTAAAAAGACAAAGACTACCGACTATCAGTCATAGTATAACAGGTCACCAGCAATACAATGTGCAGGATGATCCAGGACGCAATTTGGCTGATGACAGACTGTACTGTGACTGAATTTCAAAGGGCCCATTGTCCTGATGACTATAATCAGAACTCAAGGGATTGACTGGATAATGAAAGAAAACCATTAGAATATCTCCAAGGACCATAGCAACGAGACAATAGGTCTGCTGGTGCAAAGTGGGTTAACTGGTTACCAGTACCGTAAAACTCCGTGTATAAGGCGCACCCGTGTATAAGGCGCACCCCCAACTTTCTATAAAAAAAAAAGAAAAAAAAAAGAATTTTTTTTTTTAAGACACCCTGTATTTTTTTGTTTAGACACCCTGTAGTTCTGTTGGAATACTTACATCGCTGGTCTAGGGCATATCAAGGGCTTAATGTCAATTGTAGCTTTCATCATCATATACATTTTTTCACATACAAAATAGTGGTTAGTACAAAAATTGCACACATTGAGCAATAACACTGGTGCTCATAAATATTCATATTCTTATTCATGAATATTCATAAGCACTTATACTCATTCAATATATGCAATTTTCTTAATTAACTAACAACTATTTCCAATTATGAGCAAAATTTATAACCACTGGTTAGATAATTGCATATATAATGAATACCTGCTGCTCACGAATGTATGAATATTCATTAGCTCTAGTATTTGCTCAATAAACTTGCAATTTTTAAATTTGTAACCAATATTTGTTTTATGTGAAAAAGGTAATATGTTGCTGAATGCTACAACAAACAGCAAGCTCTTGTCATGCTATACACCAGTGTAATATGCATTGAACATGACTACAGGGTGTCCCCCAACATTTTTTTTTTTTTTTTTTTTTGTGCTATACCTGTGTATAAGACCCCGTTTACAGTGAGCAAAAGGCCAGGCCAGGCCGCGGCCAGGCCGCGGCCTGGCCCCGCACTGTAAACGCACCGGGGCCAATTGTGCGGCCAATTGCGAGGCCAAACTGGCCGCGCATTTGGACCAGCTCTGGAGGTAGTCTCGGCCTCGGCCTGGCCCGGCCTTTTCTCACTGTAAACGCACCGGGGCCAATTGCGCGGCCAATTGCGGGGCCAAAGAAATGACCGGAGCGGTACTTGCACCAGACGCCTCGGTCTACGGTGCAAGCAAGCGTGATGGCGAGCACAAGCAGCAGGCCATTCTTCCTGCGACGATTCTCCTCAAATCGCCATCTCCTCATCCTCCTGTCATTGTCACGATTTTGCACTCGAAGTCGACGAAGTCGATCTTCCTCGTCCATATTCTCGTGTTGTAGGGTAGAACAAAGATTAATCAATTATTATATTAGGTACGGGCAGCTGTGATATTCGAAAGTTCGCCGTGCATTTAACATGCATAAACATAGGGAATTGGGGAAAAGATTCATTGGAAATATCCCGCGCGCGCGACCGGATCTACACTGTGACCCCCGGCGCGCACCCCAAAATAATCGTTTGTTTACATGCAGAGCGCCACTACGACAAAATATTGGAAGGTTACAATGTAGGCCGCGGCCTGGCCTCGCACTGTAAACGCACAAAATTGCGGGGCCAACTCGGCCGCGGCCTGGCCCGGGCCTGGCCCGGCCCTGCCTTTTTCTCACTGTAAACGGGGTCTAAGGCGCACCCCCGACTTTGAAATTTTTTCCGACGGAAAAAAGTGCGCCTTATACACGGAGTTTTACGGTAGGTATTCTTTGTCTTTTTGGGCCAGGCTCAAGTTGAGCCACTGATGAGAATTTGGGCCTATGACATTTAGGCGATACAGAGTAGAAGCATTGCTAAACCTGTTAACACAATGCCTATTATCTCTTTGTAGCAATTTTTTAACCTTCAATTCACCTAACTGATCAAAATATTAATTTTCTTTAAATGATTGAATGTGTAATGGAAAAGAATTGCAGTGATGTAATAGTGTTCACTGTTTTATTATAAAAAAAAGTCCCTTGCTTTCAAACATTTCATTCTGATACAATTTATGTACACAATTATGCAATTTTCTTGTGAAAAGTTATGAATAAATGTTAATGTCAATTAAAATTTACAAACGTAAAATGCAATCTAACTCACTCGCCCATGTATCCCTTTGATGTCGACATGAAGGAGGCAAGTTCCTGGCCTGCGTAGTCCGGACCAAGCTCATGCAGGACCTTCTTGAATGAGTAGTACTTGCTGCCCTCTGCATACACATTGTCCTGGTAAACCTATTCAAGCAGGCAGGAGAGATTGGAGGGATAAAAAAAAGTGAATACAAAGCGATTGTTGACAAAGTCATATTTATACCAAATCATTCCAAAGATTGAAATGTGAAAATATGGCGTATTCAGGCACAAGTTAATGCACCGCCTGCTTGAAGAAGCGGTACTTGCTAACCCCCGCATATGCATTGTCTTGGAACACCTAAACAAGAAGAGAAAAAAGAAAGTGTTATGCTCTAGATACTAAACAGAACATCGACCATTTCACTATGAGCAGAGCTGCACACTAGCACTTGCCCTATTGCCTGGTGCAAGTAAAAATTGATGTCGGCCAAATAAAATTTCGTAAGTGGTCTAGTTTGGTTGACCAATTGGGCAACAAAATTATTGCTAAACACCGAGCAAAATATGTAATTTCTTACGTGTAAATTGAATTAAGAAGTAAGCCAGCAAGTACATTTTTTTCCTAAGGCAAGTTGAAATTGATATTAAAATTAATAAGCAAGCTTAAAAGGTACAACTAAACAAACTTTCCCCTGCTATTTACCTCATCTGCTAAGATGAAGAGATTCTCCCTGTAGGCAAACTTGATGATGTCTTCGATGTTCTGTCTGGGCAGCACTTGTCCTGCAAGGATAACAAAACAGGAACATTATGATTCAATCAACTGTAGCTATATGATAATATTCATGTTAACAAAACAAAGTATGAATGTGATGAAAAGTCATCAACACAAATGAATTGGGAGCATGAAATAAAGCTCTGCAAACGATTGGGTTTTGCCAAGAGGTTTTGAGGGTACACACTGGGCATGCAGTATTTTCAAACCTCAACTTTTGACCTCTGGAGCTGGAGCTCCGCAAGCAATGTTTTTTGTTGTTGAAGAGGTTCAGAGGGAACACATCTATTTTTTCTTGGAGAGGGCGTGAGGGAGGGATGCTGATATGGAAGGTTTTGACAGACTTGAGAAGGCTGCAGTATAACTGTACAAGGAAAGTGATTTATACCTGTAGGATTTCATGGGTTGATGACCATGGGGAGGGGGTTTGGAATGGGAGGTTTTGAAAGACTTGAGAAGGCTGCAGTAGGGTTGCCTGATTGATGATGACTGTAGCTCTAGGCATGCAGTGTTTTCTAGTCTCATCTATCAACATCTGAAGCTCCTTAAACAATGTTTTTTTTTTCCAAGTGGTTTGGAGGGAACACATTTTTTCTTTGGGAGGAGGTATGGAATGGGATGTTTTCAAAGACTTGATTGAGAAGGCTGCGGTACAACTGTACAAGGAAAGTGATTTGTACCTGTAGGATTCCCTGGTTTGATGACCACTATTGCCCTGGGTGTGCAGAGTTTTCTAGCTTCATCTATCGACCTTTGAAGCTATCACCAAATGATAAAGAGGTTCAGAGGGAATACATATTTTTTTAAGAGTCGAAATGGAAGGTTGGGAGAGACTGAAGAAGGATGTGTACAATGAAAGTGATTTGACTGTATACCTGTAGGATTCCCTGGGTGGATGACCACTATCGCCCTGGGCGTGCAGTGTTATCCTAGCATCACCTATCAACCTCTGAAGGTCTGTGAGGGATGGGTTTTTGCCAAGAGGTTTGAAGGGAAAACATTTTTTTAAAGGGAGGAGGAGGTTTGGAATAGGGGCTTTTGGAAGACTAAAGAAGGTGGTAGTACAACTGCATACCTGTAGGGTTGACTGGGTTGATGACTACTATCGCCCTTGGGCATGCAGGTTTCCTACCTAGCCTCACCTATCAAGCTCTGAAGGTCTGTAAGGGATGGGTTTTTGCCAAGAGGTTTGAAGGTAACATTTTTTTTCAAAGGGGGGAGGAGGTTTGGGTAGGGGCTTTTGGAAGACTAAAGAAGGTGGTAGTACAACTGCATACCTGTAGGGTTGCCTGGGTTGCTGACTACTATCGCCCTTGGGCATGCAGGTTTCCTACCTAGCCTCACCTATCAGCTCTGAAGGTCTGTAAGGGATGGGTTTTTGCCAAGAGGTTTGAAGGGAACAATTTTGTTGAAGGGGGGAGGTGGTTTGGAAAAGGGGCTTTTTGGAAGACTAAAGAAGGTGGTAGTACAACTGCATACCTGTAGGGTTCCCTGGGTGGATGACCACTATCGCCCTGGGCGTGCAGGTTTCCTAGCCTCGCCTATCAACCTCTGAAGGTCTGTAAGTGATGAGTTTTTGCCAAGAGGTTTGAAGGGGAACAATTTTTTTAAGGGGGGGGGAGGAGGTTTGGAATAGGGGCTTTTGGAAGACTAAAGAAGGTGGTAGTACAACTGCATACCTGTAGGGTTGCCTGGGTTGATGACCACGATCGCCCTGGGCGTGCAGTGTTTCCTAGCCCTCATCTATCGACCTTTGAAGCTATTACCAAATGATAAGAGGTTCAGAGGGAATTAGAGTCGAAATGGAAGGTTGGGAGAGACTGAAGTAGGATGTGTACAATGAAAGTGATTTGACTGCATACCTGTAGGGTTGCCTGGGTTGATGACCACGATCGCCCTGGGCGTGCAGTGTTTCCTAGCATCATCTATCGACCTCTGGAGCTCTACAAGGTCCAAGCTCCATCCTCTGGCTTCATCCAGGTAGTAGTTGACCTGAAAATAATCAACATTTAATTTAAGTAACAATAATTTGATACAATAAGATAAGACTGATCAGAGTGGTATGTACATTTTCCATGTACTGGAATGGCAAATGCGGTGTTGTGATCTTCAGTCTATGATACATGTGGCTCTAAAGAATGTATTTTTGTATCCTTGTTTCTTGCAGTCATTCTTTTAGTCCCGTCTTTGTCTTATTTTTTTTCTCTCCCAGGGAGACTTTTAAATCTGAACTATTCAATCATAAATATCTTTATAATGAAAGAGATATTTAGAAAACCGAAGCCTGTTCCATGCTTCTATTGGTTATACAAATACAATAAGGTTTGTGAGAACCACTAGAGTTCCAAGTACATTTTGTGGATTTTGAAAACAAATTACTAGATCCCTTTAAAGGGGGACCACAGGGCAAAGAACAACACACAGTTATATGTTTTGGTACCGTTGTGAGATATCAAATAGATGCCCAACACTTTGCAAAGGGTTTTGTAATTCACAAACAATACAATTAATTTTTACCGCTTAAGGAACAAACATGGGCTCATGGTTCCCTGTGTTCGTAGACAATAGAATCACGGACGATGCGTTATATATCTTTTTTCTGGATTTTTTTTTTAATGAACTTGTTGGTGGAATGGACTACTAAAAAATGTTACCTTTCATTTATAAGAATATTATTTTTGGGTGGTGGTACCCTTTAAATGCACGAGACATCTTTGACTGTCTTACCTGTCGTGCATCTATTTCTGCTAAGGAGGCTGAGTAGAGTGGGTACTGAGGGATGGGAATGAGGACACCTGTCCTATCCTGGCCTTCTCCCGAGATTAATATCTTCAACACCATCTGCAAATACGAACACAATGAAAAACTATTATACAACCCTCCACATTAACTTTAATTACTACTTATTTGAGCAAGTAAAGACAAAATTTACAAATTCTAGCTCCTAAAATGCTAGAAGTCCTCTCTTGGCCTTCCCTAGAGACTAATATCTTCAACACCATCTGCAAATACAGACACAATGAGAAACTATTATACAAGCCTCCACACTAACTTAAATTACTACTTTGCCCATTTGGGTAAGTAAAATCATGCATTTTCAAGTTCTACTTTCTCTAACAGGCAAGGAGCCTTCACATTCTATTTGATACTTGATAGGGAAGGCGAGATAAGAGACATAAAGAAGGGGAAAGGAGAAAGGAATCTAAAAGAGAATTTTGAAGAAAGAAAAAAACGGACTGAGTATCCCCCCCCCCCCCCCCCCCAAGCAAGCCTGTGTACATTTTGGTCCTGTGATGTACATGTCATGTACACTGAAAGCACATTTTGGTCATGTGACGTATGTTATGTACACTGATAGCACATTTTGGTCATGTGACGTATATGTTATGTACACCGATAGCACATTTTGGTCATGTGGAGTATATGTTATGTACACTGATAGCACATTTTGGTCATGTGACGTATATATGTTATGTACACTGATAGCACATTTTGGTCATGTGGAGTATATGTTATGTACACTGATAGCACATTTTGGTCATGTGGAGTATATGTTATGTACACTGATAGCACATTTTGGTCATGTGGAGTATATGTTATGTACACTGAAAGCACATTTTGGTCATGTGACGTATGTTATCTACACTGATAGGACATTTTTGTCATGTGACGTATGTTATGTACACTGATAGCACATTTTGGTCATGTGACGTATATGTTATGTACACTGATCGCATAGCCGGCTCCCTGCAGACAGAATGATGTTCTTGCATAGCTTGCTCTTCAACCCAAAACATTTCCAGCAGCTCACCTTCAAGTTGCAATGAAATGTTTAGAAAGGTTATTAAAATAAGGGCGTATTACAATAGTATGCAGATTGCGAACATGACCTACAAGAACCTTTTTGATAATTTACATTGTGGTCATGCTACAAGCCATGACGACGCCCCTGCCTCCTTCTGACAGACATGATGTTAGTTGGGTTCTTTACCACCCCTCCGTGTCTCGTCTTGATGCATGCTGTAATGTCGGGCCTCAATCAACACATTCAAGACTAAAGACTATTCATTGCAGTTATCTATAAGCATGAAAATGTGTCCACTTACATCCTCCCTTGTCTTAGAAACCTAATACCCAAAACCCCATCATTGGTCCCTGCATACAACAATCTAGTATTACATCCTCCCTCCCTTTACAACAGAACACACAAGTGGTCATGAGACCTACAAGAACCTTTCATAATTTACCCTAAGGTCATGTTTACAGAGCCTGATAATGTCACTGCCCCCTGCCAACAGACATGATGTTCTTTGGGTTTATATCCACCCCACTGTCTCCTTTTGATGTTTATGTAAAGTCAGGCCTCAACTCATTCTAGACTAAAGATTAACATTGTAGCTATTTGTTGAGATAACATGAGATATGGGGCCATTCTTAGTCACGTGTGTGACCCAAAATAGGAAAAATTCTGAAATAAGATGCTTATATTTTAGTAAGTATAGGAGGTATGGTGATGTGAACTTCATATATGACTTGCATATGTTGAAGTCTTTCATATGTAACACAAAAGATTTTATTAGGATTACGTTGCCCAAGGACAGAGGTCAAATGGCATCGGTCACGTGTGTGACTTCGCACGGGAGCACTTTTGAAGAAACAAAATTTAACTCAATTTCATTTTGGAAATCCTGTGAAATATGAAAAGCTAAAATGTTCATATTAGTATCAGACAACTGATATATATCTGTAAGTAAGAAAATGGTGAAAGATTAAAATTATCTCAAACGGTTGTTTTTTAATGCACGTTATTATGTGGGGATGTCTGGGTCACGTGTGTGACATTTTGGGGTGGTCACGTGTGTGACATGTACAATGTGAATGGAAATATGAATTTTACAAATATTAAGTTTAGATAGTAAAATGAAGTTAAATTGTCACAAAGTTGGTATCATCATGTACAGGAGAATAAAAGGACTGGGCTAGCTTGATTATTTCCTGAGTTATGATTTTTATTTGAATATTGAAATATGAAAATTTATGAATTTTTCTAAGAAATTTTATAAATTAAAAAAAAAATATATATTTCATGAACCCTTGGACACTGATCTTTCCAATAATGAAATAAAACTACTGAAAAAACAAACTTCATTTTTTCCAAAAAAGTTTCACTTTTCAAAGAATGGCCCTATGAGAGATGTCTACTAACATCCTCCCTCATGCATACATGTAGCATTACTTTGTAATGTCATGCTTCAATCAAGACTAAACATTGCTGCTATTTGTGAATATGAAATACATATATGTCGTGTCCATTAACATCCTCCCTTGTCCCAAGCAACCCAATATATGTTTGACATATGATGACACACGCAGTACCCCGGGGTTCCGTTGTACCCCGGTATCCCACGTTGTGTAGCGCCATCTTGTGTCCACTCGAAGTAGCGCGCGATTGTATGCACGCTATACCTACAGTACAGCCCTAAAAATTAAATAAATAATTAAACAAAATGGCGGATTTCCGTCTGGTACCCCAGGGTACCGTTTATGTCATCATATCCCGATACCATAGCTGGTCCTAGCATACAAGATGTTCTGTAACTTATCCAACAAGAACAACACTCCAGTAGACATCCACCATTTCTTTTCAACAGAACACACACGTGGTCATGTGAGCTGCAAGGACCTTTCATAATTTACATTATGGCAATGCTACAGAACCTGATGACGTTTCTAACCCCCTTCTGACAAACCTGTTCTTTGGTGGCTTTCCAGCCCTCTGTGTCTCGTCTTGATGCTTCTGTAATGTCATGCCTCAATCAACTCATTCTAGACTAAAGACTTAACAACGTAGCTATTTGTGAACACGAGAACACATGGTGTCCATTAACATTCTACATTGTCTTTAGCAACTCAATACACCTTTGACATATCTTTACAGCGCCCCTAGCCCCGTGGGCTGCAAACAGCCCTCTGCCTCTCCTCTTAATTTACTCTCTCACATTGTTCCTAGTTCATCAAGAACTAAAATGCCAACCAGCAACCTCCCTTCTCCCCAACCACCCAAGACCTGATATGTGCTGGTCATGTGACGTACCTTTATAGCATCACTGGCCCAAGATGACTGCATGATGTTTTTGTTGGCTGCTTTCCAGCCCTCTGTGTCTCCTCTTAATGTACTCGTTTCTCGAGCATCAAGTTAAAGAGGCAAAACATAGCAACATAGGCCCCATAGCCACATTCCCTGTCCCTACCAACCACATTACAATTTGTACATACCCTGATGGCATCACTGGCCCCTGAAGACAACATGATGTTCTTCGGGTTGCTCTCCAGTCCTCCGTCTCTCCTCTTAATGTACTCGACCACATCATTCCTGATCACCTCCAGACCGATACTCTCACTGTAGGAACCTGGAAATTAATGAATTGTAAATGATTTGGAAACAAAGTTTAGTTGATCATTTAAATAATTTCTTTATTTTACCAAGAATGTTAGTATTTTAGTCATTGTTTTTGCTGAATCACAATTTGAGTATTATCCCCTTTGCCATCAGATTGTTCCTGATCACCTCCAGACCAATAGTCCGATACTCTCACTGTATGAACCTGAAAATGGAGGGAAGGGGAAAAGATTTGGAAAAAAGGAATAGCTGATCATTCAAATAATTTCTTTATTTTACCAAATATTTTAGTCATTGTTTTCACTAAATCACCATTTGAGTATGTCATATTTGTTTTAATTAAAAGTGTATTATTACATAGTTCTGGAAACTTCAGATACCCACCTAAATGTAAATCATATTTCTATTTGGAATTTTAACCATTATATGATGACTACTTTCGTTGACTACTTTTGGCTTTGGCTTTAATAGTTGGTCAACAGGAAATCTACTTGACATAATTAATACATCACACATTTCAATTTGTCCTTCCCCAAACAAACTATGCAATAATGTAATTCAGTATTTATTGAAGCTTCTAGATAGTTCTCAGAAATAGCCAGTGTGCCCTCATGCTTTCACTCTGTGTGAAAATGAAACACACCTTTTGTGTTTTTTCCTGTGGGAGGTGACCCTATGACCTACAAATATACAATACACAGTTTCCTAGGCTAGCCTTGCTGCCAGGAAACTAGATTAATGTAGATCTTTCCATAAATTGTCTTCAATGATTTATACAGTTAGGTGCACTTGACCTACAAAGATGGCTCTATTAGTATAATTGTCATTTAATAATGACTATTACATGTACTTGTTAGGCCCAAATTATTGTGTAGTTATTTTTTTAACTAAAAGTATTTTACTTAATTTTCTTGCAGGGTTCTGATCAGAATTCCACAAAGTACATCATGGTTATGTGCATGTTTACACAAATTCCCCCAAATTATGATGTAGAAAACTTGACTTGGTGCATGTATGTTACTAGTATTGTTCAAATTCAGCTCATGGACAAGCCCCCACACTATTTTTTTTTCTGTTTAACTGGCCTATTCGGGCAAGTAAAATCATACATTTTGAAATTGTACTTGCCCTCTTATTTCTAGATGAGATTAACACATATAAAATTACATTGTTCTCTTGTAGTTGAACAATTATTTAGTTGTCTGATCAGGCAAACAAACTAGACATTTTATAGATTTTACTTGCCCGACACCCAATCTTGACTTGCCCCGGGCAAGCAGGCAAGAGCTAGTGTCGAGTACATGTTCTATAATATTTTTAATAAAATGAAAGTAGAATGAAATACAGCAATCAGCAATACTGATTCAAGACTATACAATGTCCTTAGTTGTAGACTTGTAGTCTGACCAATGACCAGAGACCCACTTTTCATCAATGCTAGTGTAAAGGCATAACCAACCTCAACCCACAAATGCCAGTTATTCCATTTATTGTTCAAATGACGTCTTTCGGAGAAATTAATATACTGCAAAAAAAGAAAACAATTTGATCTGCATTGTCACATCATCAACAGAGAAAGAAAAAAATACAATGTAGAAAAAAAAGAAAATGTACAGTCTATAAACAATTTGATCAGCACCATCACATCATCAAGTGATCAACAGTCCGTGTCCTTTGCGCAAATGGTCGCATTTAGTGGGGGGTAAACTGTTGTTTACCAGAATGGAAAACTTTGAATGCATTCAGGTATACATACACATGTACATTAATGTACATGTACATACATGTACATATGTACACAATATGACAACTACGTAACTGAAGGGCAAGCCCACCAGATTGACACTGTACACACTTGCAGGGAAAAAAATAATATCTAATTTTGGGGGCTACTTTTCAAGATCGCTTGCATGAAAACAAGAGCCCCAGGGGGGCACGACGCTCACCTGAGGTCAATCAATTCACATCTGGCGCATGTTCTCTCTGGCACCCTCAGAAGATATGAAATCAGTTGAAATCATGCCAAAATCTATAATGTGATGTACTATTTAATCAATAACTTTTGATCCCCTGTACCTAACATTATGATTTACCATAATGTTTGGGTGAATCATAAAAAAAGACAGACACACATATAAGACAAAGCTTAACACATTTCACGAGCCACTGACCACTTCAGCATATTAACCCCACTCACATAGGGACCCTATGGGGCCATTCTGCAATATGACAACTTGCATTGTCATTTACCGTAAATCTCTGTGTGTACGGCGCACTCGTGTATAAGGCGCACCCCCTACTTTCTAAAAAAAAGAAATTTTGTTTTGAGACACTTACTTACAAAGATCTTGAATTATGAGAAAAATTTATAACAAATTGTTAATTATTAGATAATTGCATATATAATGAGTACTGCTGCTCATGAATGTATGAATATTCATTAGTAATTTGCTTAATAAACTTGAATTTTTTACCTATTTTTTACCTATCTTATATATTTTTTTTTGTTGCTGTACCTGTGTATAAGGCGCACCCCCAACTTTTTCTATTTGTTTCCGACGGAAAAAAGTGCGCCTCATACACGGAGATTTAGGGTATATAGATACCTACATGTTACAAAATGTCCAGATTGTAATACTTGTTGATGTGGAGAAGAAAATATTTGAAATTCATTTCACATTTCCTACGAGCCATTCTTGGGTCCCATGCAGCTAGGTAGTTTGGTTGACATATAATTATTCAATTGGAAGAAAAAGACAAAAATGTTAATTTCTCTTGGAAGTCCCCCCCCCCCCCCCCCTCCCAACATATTACCCCCACAGAACCCCTCAGGGGCCATCGAAAGAAATGTCATGAACTTTCATTCTTTTTCAAAAGAGGCATCTATAAACCAAATATCAGGTCTTTAATACTTCTGTATCATGAAAAGAAGGATGTTTAAAAATGTACATATTTTTACACTAGGTGCCCTCCCCTAGGGCCCCCTTGGCAGTCACATCCACCATTTTAGCAACTTTTGTTCCTCTACCCCTAAGGATGTCAAGTTTGGTTAGAATCCAATCATTGGTTCTTGAGAAGAAGATGAAAATGCATATTTCCTATGGTAGGGCCTCAAAAATATTGTTACCCCACAGGTCCCTTATGGTGCCACCCACAAAAATCTTGTGAACAATTTTCATTCTTCATCAATAGAGGCATCTAAATGTGAAATATCAGGTCTGTCATACTTTTAGATCTTGAGAAGAAGATTTTTAAAATTTACATATTTTTTACACTCAGTCCCCTCCCCCAGGGCCCCCTGGGGGCTACGCCCACCATTATAGCACATTTTGTTCCTCTACCCCTAAGGATGATTCCTGTCAAGTTTGGTTGGAATCCAATCATTGGTTCTTGAGAAGAAGATGAAAATGCATATTTCCTATGGTAGGGCCCCCCAAAAAATGTTACCCCCACAGGGCCCTTATGGGGCCACCCAAAAACATCTTGTGAACAACTTTCATTCTTCATCAATAGAGGCATCTACATATGAAATATCAGGTCTGTCATACTTCTGGATCTTGAGAAGAAGATGTTTAAAATTTACATATTTTTTACACTTGGTGCCCTCCTCCAGGGCCCCCCTGGGGGCCACGCCCACCATTTTAGCAACTTTGGTTCCTCTACCCCTAAAGATGATTCCTGCCATGTTTGGTTGGAATCTAATCATCGATTCTGGAGAAGAAGATGAAAATGTATATTTCCTATGGTAGCACCCCCCAAAAAACTGTTACGCCCACAGGACCCTTATGGGGCCACCCACAAAAATCTTGTGAACAACTTTCATTCTTCATCAATAGAGGCATCTAAATATGAAATATCAGGTCTGTCATACTTCTGGATCTTGAGAAGAAGATATTTAAAATTAACATATTTTTTACACTTGGTGCCCTCCCCCAGGGCCCCCCTGAGGGCCACGTCCACCATTTTAGCAACTTCGATTCCTCTACCCCTAAGGATGATTCCTGCCATGTTTGGTTGGAATCTAATCATTGGTTCTGGAGAAGAAGATGAAAATGTATATTTCCTATGGTAGGGCCCAAAAAAAAACTGTTACGCCCACAGGGCCCTTGTGGGGCCACCCACAAAAATCTTGTGAACAACTTTCATTCTTCATCAATAGAGGCATCTACATATGAAATATCAGGTCTGTCATACTTCTGGATCTTGAGAAGAAGATGTTTAAACCGAAAACTCAATGAAAATCCTATAATATGCATATTGTACCTCTTCTGAAAGCTGAGAACATACTGAGCATGAAAAGGTTCATTTTGAAGCCCTAACACCGCCCAGAAAACAATTTAAAGCAAATTTAAACTCTTATTCTGAACTCCGATTTTCGCCGTTTGACGGCGATTTGGTGCAGAGAAATTTGATGACGTCACAGGTTGACTATGCCCAAACCACCCCGCGTACGGCGGCCGCGGACGGTAGAGCGGTAGTACCATGGTACCCTTTGCCTCCCCCAACGATCCCCCAGTCCAGCTCGCGCGAGTTATGCTGCCCTGCTCAATCGATAGAACGCCGTCCTTGTCAATGTCATTTTTCTTGTTAGATTCGACCTGATATCTGCAAAATCGGAGAATGGTGGAAATGTCTGAAGGAAGTGAAGATTTCAGGCATGGTTTTGAGGTGGAAATCGCGAGTTCGCCAGTATCGACAAAGTTGAATTCGAGTCGCAAAGTCGGGAAAAGGTGCATGGCGTATGGTAGATCGACAAAACTATCACTTTCATGGCCTCTTTGACTTTGACATTATAATGTATTTTTCTCTGTCGGCATTCTAAGACGACAGTGAAAAATAACAATAATAATGTCGAAGAGGCCATGAAAGTGATAGATTTGTCGATCTGGCGTATGGCTGCGGCAATTGTATAGCGAATTGCACCATGTCCATGCACTAGTTTGCCGGGGAAAATGCTGGGGGAAAGGGCGCATTGAAACCCGCACTCCGGTGTCGGCACGCTACCCCGCCATCTGGCCGTGCCGCGCTGGTGAAGAGTACCCTACGAAACACAAATGTAACGTACCCAAAATCAACTAAAAATAAATAATGGTCATGATTTCAAAGTAGTTATCTTTTTTTACCTGTTTTGTGTAACTACTTTGAAATCATAACCATTATTTGAGCAATGGTCGAAGATTTAGTTGTTTTGGGGTAACGTTACATTAATTTGTTTCGTATGGTACAAGCTTCACGAGCGCGTCACGGGCAGCGTAGCGTGCCGACACCGGAGTGCGGGTACAATAGTGAACTAGCGCCAAAAGTCTCCCAAATCCCCGTTATCATTGTCGCTGTCTGATGAATCATTCCTGTCCTCTTCATCTTCTTCGGAAAAATCAATTGCGAAACTCAGTTCGAGAGTATTTTCCTCCATTTTCCTCGAAATAAAACTGTCGAGCTCGATCGTACGTTATCAAAAAGCAATATACACAACACATGCAGTACATACAATGCACGCGCGTCGCTTTGCTTGATCAGCTGATCGGCCGGGCCCATTCAACCGGTGACGTCACGATTTTCAGGCCGATCGTTGAGCGAATTTCAGTCAACGAGACGGCTCTCTTTTGCCCCATTTTCGAAGACTTTTTAAGTCAAATTTCAACATCTATATCGCGGATTAAGTTAATATTCTTAGAAAAAGTAACATTTCCTTCACAAACATACCAAATTTTGCCAATTTGAAAGTCAACGAGGGTTCGGTTTAAAATTTACATATTTTTTACACTTGGTGCCCTCCTCCAGGGCCCCCCTGGGGGCCACGCCCACCATTTTAGCAACTTTGGTTCCTCTACCCCTAAAGATGATTCCTGCCATGTTTGGTTGGAATCTAATCATTGATTCTGGAGAAGAAGATGAAAATGTATATTTCCTATGGTAGGGCCCCCAAAAAAACTGTTACGCCCACAGGGCCCTTATGGGACCACCCACAAAAATCTTGTGAACAACTTTCATTCTTCATCAATAGAGGCATCTAAATATGAAATATCAGGTCTGTCATACTTCTGGATCTTGAGAAGAAGATGTTTAAAATTTACATATTTTTTACATTTGGTGCCCTCCCCCAGGGCCCCCCTGGGGGCCACGCCCACCATTTTAGCAACTTTGGTTCCTCTACCCCTAAATATGATTCCTGCCAAGTTTGGTTGGTATCCGATCATTGGTTCTGGAGAAGAAGATGAAAATGTAAAAAGTTTACGGACGACGCACGACGGACGACGCACGACGGACGACGCACGACGGACGACGGACAAAAAGCGATCACAATAGCTCACTTGAGCCTTTGGCTCAGGTGAGCTAATAACACTCTGAAATTTTTTTTGTATTGAATTCTATATGCAAACTCACAGGGGCTCTTTTTGGCATTTCGAGGGGCTGAGCCCCCTTGTATTTTTTTTCACTGCACACTTTTACTATTTTGAACACAAACATTTCCATGAAAATGCATTAGATACGTTTACATGGACACGTGATGAGTCTCAATCTAATCTGAAGAGAGGTACAGTACATGTACATAAATAATAATTTATAAATGATTTATGATACAAATTTGTGAGTAAATACACGTAAATGTACATTTACAGGTCTGTACGTGTATAAGGTGTATTTACTCACAAGTTCGCATCATACTTTATACTGATCATGGTTTGAAATGGAGAAGAGATCAATCTATTTAACTAGCAATGACCCTGCAACATGTATTCATTCTTGTTTCGCTACGGAAAGGGGTGTGTGAGTAAATTTTAATGACATTGAAATACATACACATGTACATGTACTAGATGAATACCGTTGTAAATTTAATTTTACAAAGCAAATATGGTATGGAACAAAAACAGTGCAAATATGGTAGATGGACTCTCTGGAATGACTATCAAATGTACACTCATATTCTCAAACATATACGTACAGGTGGTCTATTTTGGGCAGTGATTATTACAAGTTTGTATACTTAGTATGATGACATTGTATTAAAATGATGTGAATTGTACTGAAATGAAATTGAAAATGGGTTGATTCCCAAGGCCAAGCAACATACATTATGCAAAGGCAAAATGATTGACGGAACTTCCTTGATTAATATTCTACCAATTACATTACAATTACAAAAGTTTCATACAGTAGTTCTTCCTGTATGCATACATGTATAAAAATGGATCAATTTGATCTAAATGTAGATCGAGGCAAGAATTTGAAGGTAAACACAAATTAACCACAATTCAAAAACCCAATCCATGTATTGTAGGACACATTCACAATGCATTGATCATCAATCAATTGTGTTTCCCATGCACGTATCAATTGTGTTTCCCATGCACGTATCAATTGCTACAAACAGGAATGGGTGCATGAATCAATACATTTCCTTCACTAGATACATGTACAGTGTTGAAGAGCTCTGTCAACTAAGTTATGGCCTTGGGTATAAGGACACTGGATAGCTGGAGTCCCAGGACCCGTTTTTACTTCATAGCGCAAGCAAACTTTGTGATTTAACAGGGCTAAAAATAAGCATACTGGCCCATGGGCTTCATGATGCTCAAAACGTCATGAATGCTGACATCATCTTGCCTCAGTGGGCGACCAAACATAATCAGACTTTGTAAATTGTTTATTTTTGTGACCCAATTCTGCCTTTGGACCAGCAAAATTTGATAGTTCAAAGTAAGAGAAATCTATTATTTTTCCCAAGATAAAGCTCATCCATAATTGCATAATATTCATCTAAATATAACTTTTTTTTCTACTTGTCCTGACCTGTGTACAGAAAAATAAAGAATTTGTCAAATTTCATCTGCACAAACAGATAATTTACTTGCCCCCCAAAACTGGCCAATATGAACCAAAAGAAAAATTCACCATGCCAAATTGATCTGCTTTGCAAATCTCTCGCTAGTTTCTAGATGACATTTAAATACGTCTTTCATAGTTGAACAGAAATTATGTCAATTGCCCGATCAGGCAACCAAACTAGACCATTTATTTATGAAATTTTACTGGCCCTATATATATTTTTATTTTGGGGGCTCCTTTTTGGGGGCTACTTTTATCATCTCGGGGGCTACAAATTTCTGGGCTCTTTTTCGAATTTCAGGGGCTATGTACTATTAAGCTATATTTTTTTTTTTCGGTGGCTACTTTTTTTTCCCGGGGGCTCTTTTGGGCATTTCGTGGGCGAATTCGCCCGCCGCCCCCGTGTATTTTTTTCGCTGTAAGGGATAAATGTACAGCCCTGACTTTAGCTAACTAAGTCCCATTGCTTTGCATTGGCTTTCCATTGCTTGGTTTACCTTGTAATAACATGCGTCAGTTTGTCACGTCTTAACATGTGAATGTGACTCACACAGCGACACTACACTAGATCTAGGATCCTGTGAGCTCAAGGACTGCTGGGATGTCAAGTTCATTTCCGACCACAAGAGGCCATGTTCGAAGGAAAAAACACAAAAAGCTGCTTTTCAAAAACTGGTATTGAGTTAAAAGGGAATGGGCATTGCAATAAAATCATGTTAATATCCAGGTCTTGAAGATATTATTGGGACCACTTTTCTTTATAATGTTCATTTAGGCATGTGTATGTGTCATTGTGTGCAATTGCACCATTTACAATTTTTTACAGCAGAACCTCCTTGCTGTACAGTATATAACCAAAGTTGTATACAAGTTACAGTACATCTCTTTCAATAGCCTTTTGGTGTATTTTTTACCAAGGAAAGAATACATTTTTAATTTTATGGGGCTACTTTTTCAATCTGATGGATATCACAAAATATTTCCCATAATACCCTATGGTAATTTTAGGTGCTACCTACTCATTTCAGGGGGCTATTGGAAAATTAGGGGGCAAAGTCGCCCTCAGCCCCCGTGTATTTCCTACCCTGTTTTTTACCGTGATATAAAAAGATACAGTCTGATAGAAACAAGATTCATTTTCATGGTCCCAAGCAGTGCTGTAGTCGAGTCCACAAGTTCCGAGTCCGAGTCCCCAACGAAATAGCATGTTCCCATATGTTTTATATAGGGACTCGGAGAACCGCGTCGCGAGACCATCAAAAGGACTCGACTACAGCAGTGGTCCCAAGCTCCTTCTTATAATATGAGACTCCACTGTAATCAAAACATTAAATGGAACTAGAATGACATTTAATGTTTTATCCCAGCATTCAACAGATTTTATACAGCAAGGCAGTTTTCATGGCAGGGTACCAATGGCACTATGGCAACCAGAAATTTAATTTTGCCACTAGAAATCTTGCATTGGCTACCAAAGAATTAATTAATTAGGATCTAGAACACACAAGTCTATCTGATGCATCAATTCCATCAGGCTGCTAAAAAAAACAAATTGTATTTGGGAGAGCCCTGGTATTGTACTTTGGTCATGCAATTGGAACGTGGGTTCAGAAGTAGAGCCAGACAGAGTAAACAACACATTATCCAATGGACCTTGCACTGTCAAGCTTTTGTCTATTCCGCAACAACGTGATTCTAGAACAACGTTCTGTACCATACTCGAACAAAAAAATTCAACCAGGGGCGGGCAAGGTTATTAAATCATTATTATGAGATACATCAACATGTACTTTTTATTAATGCAACCATTAATTTTAGCTAGCACTCTGAAATTAATTCAACATTGAAACCAATAACCCATTGCTTAGGAGAACCTGGTTGGCCCTGTATTAACCCGTTCACTATGAGATTCTGAAATCTCCATAGACTTTGTACACAACCCACCCGGTTCCCGTAGTCAAGGGGTTAACTCCATGGGGATTGTGAAATCTAGTCATTCTAGTGGGGAACGGGTTAAGAAAATTTAGGAGGCACCTCTACGAATCCAGGGGGCTCTTTTTTGCATTTCAGGATGAAACACCCTGAGCCCCTACACGTACACAATTCTAATCACTGTACCATATTAAAATCTGCAATATACATACATACAGTACATGAAACACAACACCGTAACAAAACCTGTTGCTGAATACAATAGTAATCAAATTAGCAGGATCGAAAACTGAAGTAAACATGACCTCGTAAACCAGTACTTTGTTCAGTATCAACTCCTCTTGCTTACCAAAGTTCAACGATTGTCAAAACTCAACCAATTGTGTGCAAAGAGTTACAAAGAGAGTTGTGTAATGATCTATGTGTAAATGTCACCATCTAGATATCTACGTCATTGATCAGTGACTGTGGGTGTGTGTTTGCAGAACGGGGGTGTGCGTCTGTACGTGTGTCGTGCACACTATGTTTTGTTTTATTTGCTAGGAGATATTATAGAGTGAACCTCAAGATATTAATTAAACCCGATCAGTGCCATTTTGATTTGGTTAGTGGTTACATGGCTTAAGCTTTCGTGGATGCGAACAAAATTAGGTTCAAAACTTTATATTTCATTTTGATACTCGAGGAAATCTGGGAAAAGATGTGACTGGTGACAACATAGTGTGCAGTAATTAAACAATGTATCAGGGCTCGAAAAGAGCATGGGGTTAAATTGCGAGGATATGTGCCATATTAACCCGTTGCATACAGGAACCGGGTGGGCTATGTACAAAGCCTATGGGGATTTCAGAATCTTGTAGTGAACGGGTTAACGTATTACTATGAATTCAATCCACGGACAAATATAACCTCTAAATTTGATCCCCTGACAAGAATTTGGGCCAAAGGGTAATAGGTCACTTGTCATACATTGGAGTGTACCTATTTCTGATGTGACAGGCCAAGCATCTACATGTAGGATCTAGGATACACACAAATTCCTTGTAGCACAGAGTACATAGACAATGCATGTGTCGGCAAGTCTCCGCTACCTGCCACACATGCATTGTCTATGCACAGCCTGCAAAACAACAGTATGGTAATGTCTGTAATGTTTTTTTATCATTATAGCATCTGATGTGATTGATAAATCTCTTGGGCTATAAAGTGCTTGACATTATTACTCCGGTCATTGGACACACACTCGCAATCAATCCATATATGTGACGTGCACTTTCTGCTCCCTTGGGAGCAATGCATTCTGGCAGCCATACGGCACACACACCAGTATACATGTATACATATTCCACTCCTACCAGCCGAGCACTACTTACCGAGACTGCCTCCTTTGCATGCGTCCAGGATTCTCTGGGCTCGTTGCTTGGCGTCCGAGGGAAAGTCTGGGCTATCAAGGAGCGAGGGGTACGTAGCCAACGCCAGAACCTGTAGTCATGGAAACATACAAACTGTCCTAAGATCCTTAACTTCTAAAACTCCTTGGGAAAAGGGGGGGGGGGGGGGGAGGGGGGAGGGGTTCTTATTCTACCATTGTTTCGTAGCAAAAAGTGGATTTTATCTTTTGATATAAAAATTTCAAATGATATTTCACAAATGTTATAACTTACTGTAGATATTGTAGACATAGGAACAC